>BDJD01001409.1:74314-93439 GCA_002564525.1 Rosa multiflora | reverse complement strand
CGAGTCTTCTCTTGAGCACCATGACCAGCTGTTCTCACTCCATGGTCTTCATCTTGGGTGGCATGATCAAAATTACCTTCAAAACTACATATCACATGTAGTTTGCTTCATATCATATATCACTTTCTATTTTTAATTATGTTGATCAACTAAAACAAGAAACAACTTCCAAAAAAAAAAATTCAGGTTTAAGACACAGACTACACAGTAGCTTCTTTATTCCTCACTTTTTCAAGATGCATAGCCAAAATTTAATACTATGTACTCTGCACTCTCTTCTCATCATGTCATCCATATATGGTTCCTTGACTTCCTTCTACAATGTCATTTGGCCTCATTTGAATAATTAAACCTTTATGGATTTATCTTCTTTCTATTTACTTCGTACTCTGCACTCTCTTCTCATCATGTCATCCATATATGGTTCCTTGACTTCCTTCTGCAATGTCATTTGGCCTCATTTGAATAATTGAACCTTTATGGCTTTATCTTGTTTCTATTATTCAACTACAGAGTTACAAACTACATATAGAGTTACAGAAATAGTCACAGACTACACAATACCAAATCTCTCCTTACACAGATTTGCATTTAGACTTTTAGAGAATTACTTTACTTCGTACTCTGCACTCTCTTCTCATCATGTCATCCATATATGGTTCCTTGACTTCCTTCTGCAATGTCATTTGGCCTCATTTGAATAATTGAACCTTTATGGCTTTATCTTCTTTCTATTATTCAACTACAGAGTTACAGACATAGTCACAGTCTACACAGTACCAAATCTCTTCTCACACAGATTTGCATTTAGACTTTTAGAGAATTACTTCTCACCCAAAATCGCCTTGAGGGTATTTATCCAATTCTCCTCACCTAGATTCGCCTTGAGGAGATTTTTTTCCTCATCTAGATTCGCCTTGAGGGGATTTTCTACTCACCTAGATTCACCTTGAGGGGATTTCTCCTCACTCAAATTTGCCTTTAGGAAATCTCTCTTCACACAGATTTTCATTTAGAGATTTACTGAGTTTTTTTTTTTTTTTTTACCTCAAATTTTACAGATATTTCTTTACTTTATCGGCATATATCGCAAATATCTAATATATCGAGGATATTTGACGATGTCGGAGAAATTTCGCAGAAACGGTGACAGATAAGATATTTACCCCCCTAAATATATCGGTCCGTCGAAAAAATGAGATATCGGGAGATATATCGGAAATATCGCAGAGATTTAGAACCTTGCTCGTGCGTGTCACTTATGGATGATTTTGTTTTTTTTGTTTTTTTGTTTTTTTGGTCCTTTTATATGGGTTGGTTCTGTTTTATAGAAACGGAAATTGAGAGATAATCGTTGTGTATTCTCATTGATAATAAGAGTCTATCTATTTATATAGAGAGGATTACAATGCATAGAGTTTGAATCATACAAGGAAAGATAATCATACATTGAATAGGAATCTCTAGATTCTTCTAATTAAACCTTATTACTATTAGGTCAAGTAACCTAGAGTTTGAGCCAAACACAAAATAGAGATACACTTGAACACTTCCCCCCTTGTGTCGCCCAAACGTGATGCTCATCTCGTTGCCTCATTAAAAACCTTGCCGAGTAACAAAAACCTTGTGGGACAAAAATAACCTCGGTTGAAGGGGAAAAAGAGCACAACACACCCTTCACACTTCGAGACAAACATGTAGACATCTCCCCCTGATGACTACAATCATGGGAGTTCAAATAATTTTCACAAGCCAATTCTTGCCACGTGTTTCTCGAATATGGATTTGGGCAATGACTTAGTAAACAAGTCTGCCACATTGTCCTCAGATCGATCCTAGTTTACTTTAATCTAGAGGAGCTTCTGTTGTTGCTGATTGTAGAAGAATTTAGGCGATATGTGCTTGGTGTTGTCGCCATTAATGTAGCCTTGCTTCATTTGTTCAATGCAAGCAGCATTATCCTCATAAATGCTTGTTGGCTCATCTGTGGTAAACTTCAGACCACAATTACTTCGAATATGTGTAACTATGGATCGAAGCCATATACATTCACGAACTGTTTCGTGAAGAGCAATAATCTCTACATGATTCGAAGAGGTAGCGACCAAGATCTGCTTTGTAGACCTCCAAGAAATCACAGTCTTTCCCATGGTGAATACATAGCCAGTTTGGGAGCGACCTTTGTGTGGATCAGAGAGGTACCCAACATCAGCAAAACCTTCCAAAACACATATAGTTTTGGGATGGGGAGAGGGAACGCAATTCACCATGTATGGCGCCCTTGGCACTTGATGGGTCCGAATCCATTTTCTCTCTATAGGGATAGAACAAGAACATATTAACCGTACCACTTAGGTATCGAAAGATATCTTTAACGCCAGTCCAATGACGTCGTGTTGGCACAAAGCTATATCTAACTAGCAAGTTTACAGGGAATGAGATATCCGGTCTTGTGCATTGTGCTAAGTACAATAATGCGCCTATTGCATTTAGGCAGGGCACTTCTGCCTCTAGCACTTCTTCATCGTCATCTTTCGGATGAAATATATCCTTCTTTGGATCAAGACTACGGGCGATCATTGGGGTGCTTGAAGGCTTAATCTTGTCAGTGTTGAAACGCCTAAGCATCTTTTGGGTATGAGCTGATTGATGAATCAGGATACTATCTTTACAGTGCTCAAGTTCCAAACCGAGGTAGAACCGTGTTTTCCCAATATCTTTCATCTCAAACTCGGATTTCAAGTGTTCAGCGGTTTCCCTTAACTCTTTAAGGGTGCCAATTCTGTTCATGTCATCGACATAAACTGCTGCTATTGCCCGGAACTTGACCTTTTTATGAACACACATGGGCATAGTTCATTGTTGACATATCCCTTACCAATCAAGTAGTCACTTAGATGGTTATACCACATCTGTCTAGATTGTTTCAATCCATATAGTGAGCGTTTCAATCTTACGGCAAACGCGCTCCGTGGTTTAGAGCCACTTGATTTGGGTAGCTGAAGTCCATTTGGGACCTTCATATATATCTCTGTATCTAGATCCCTATATAGATACGCAGTAACCATATCCATAAGCTGCATGTTCAGCTTTTCGGAAACTACCAAACTGACAAGGTAGCGGAACGTAATGACGTCCATTACGACAGAATATGTCTCCTCGTAGTCGATTCCAGGACATTGTGAGAAGCCTTGCACCACAAGGCGAGCTTTGTACCTAACAATCTCGTTTCTCTCATTAAGCTTTCTAACGAATACCCATTTATGACCAACAGGTTTGGTGTTGGGCGGTATTGGTACAACTTTTCCAAATACCTTTCTTTTCACTAGAGAATCAAGTTCTGCCTGGATCACATCTTTCCATTTTGGCCAATCGGCTCTACGTTAGCATTCATCAACGGAGCGTGGTTCGATATCATCGATCTCAATAATCTCACGCGCTACGGAGTACGCGAATACATCATCAACGATGATGGAGCTTCTTTCCACGTCACATGTACACTAGTGTAATTCACAGAGATCTCTACGTTCTCAGGGATAGGTTTTGACATTGAGGCGCCCCCCAATGATGTCTCTTGGACATAACCATAATCCGGAACATTCTCATGGGACCTATTTTGAGTACTGATGATCAAAGGATTTGTTTATGCCTCGTTCGCTCTCTTACTAGGGCGAGTATCCTTCGAACCAATTGGTCTACCGCGCTTCCTTGCGAGACCTACGGCCATAGACGCCACATCATTGTCATTTTGGGCAATGGCACCATCTCCTGGTGTCACAAGAGTGGCGTTATGTCCAGTATTCGGGGCATCGATCCTTGCAGGCACGTTTGCAGCAGGTATGTGTGATCTCATCACTTTGGCAACATCAGGAAACGCATCAGGCAGAGTATCTGCTACGTTCTGAAGCTTGATTATTCGTCACACTTCAAGTTCGGACTGTGCAGTACGGGGATCGAGATGAGACATAGTGGGGACAGGCCACAACAATTTCTGTCGTTCCTGTTGAACATCTGTGTTGTTATCTCCCCCTAACGATGGGAATAATGTCTTATCAAAGTGACAATCCGCAAATCTAGCAGTAAAAAGATCGCTTGTCAAGGGTTCAAGATAGCAGACGATAGTTGGAGATTCATAGTCAACATAGATGCCCATTCATCGTTGTGGACCCATCTTAGTACGCTATGGCAGCGTAATAGGCACATAAATGGCACACCCAAAAATGCGTAAGTGCGAGACATCAGGCTCAAACCTAGTTACTAGCTGTAACACAGAGTAAGATTGGGTTGCAGTGGGTCGTAGACGAATTAGCATTGCTGCATGCAATATTGCATATCCCCAAGTGGAAACAAGGAGATTGGTGCTTGTTGATACCCAAATTTCCACAAGTTCGAATTTGACTAAGTGACAGGCAAAAGGAACGAGTCATCAACCTCATTGGGTCTTCAAGCAAGCCCATTCTTCGGAGAGAGAATTCTTTATTCAACAAGCGATACGAGATGCCTAAACATTCAAACGATTGACAAGGATTTCTAAATCGACCAACACGCTTATTTATCACGCGATACACGTAGGCCCAAGCTACGTTTGGGGCTCATATGGTGTGGAAGGTAACGGATCATGCGAGGCCCATTATTGTGATAAGGCCCGTCGGTAATTTTGGACTTGGGAACCAAAATTCACGCTTCGAGGGCCAATATCTTAACGTGGGCTAGTAGAGAGATGAAAGCAAACCCAACAAAACTTAGAGCCCATTAGAGTCTTA
Organism: Rosa multiflora; assembly: GCA_002564525.1. Lineage (NCBI taxonomy): Eukaryota > Viridiplantae > Streptophyta > Magnoliopsida > Rosales > Rosaceae > Rosa > Rosa multiflora. The sequence continues at coordinate 88,676 of BDJD01001409.1, read as the reverse complement.
CCCAAAGTCCATTACATTAGGACCCGTAGCCCAAGAAGCACGTTGGAGTCGTCTTCTCCAAAACAGGAATGTCGTTCCGTCGAGTTGCTGCTGGGATGGCTACTCCATCCTTTTCGGGTAAGAACTCCAACTCTATACAAAAGCCCCCCAATTCTCATCCTCCAAAATCCTGCCCCAATTTCTGATAATACTTAGATGTTTACGATCACAGTTTACAATACCACAAATCAAGGGATTATGATCTCTCAAAAATCACGGCAGCACGAAATTTGGGATTTCCGTAGCCACCCTATGCCTGCATCACCGGTCTTTACCCACACGGCCAAAGCAGGTTTTCACTTTTTTGATTTCATAGGGAAAACAAGAGCTGAAGGTCTTAGAATGATCCCATCGAAACTAAGAATACTCTTTCAAAGCCTCTGGTTCTTGGTACGAACCCTTCCCCTCTATCGCCGCTATAAAGGGCGAGTTCATTGCCGTAGAAAACCAAGTTACAACACCCAAAAAACACCAAGCAAGAGATCAAGCTTTCATCTCTGATAATCTAGCTATCGATATTTAAACAATCCCAACCCAAAACCCAAACCATGTTGTTGCCGGCATCCTCCCTCTCTGTTAAACTCTCATGCATCTAGCTCCCACACCTTTCCTACCTATGAGCCCTGTTCTTACGAATTCAAGTCTAAATCGCTACCAAGTAGCTGCTGTTATCATCAGGCTAAGTAGCTGCTGTTATAGTCAAGCCAAGTAGCTGCTGTTATCATCAGGCTAAGTAGCTGCTGTTATAGTCAAGCCAAGTAGCTGCTGTTATCATCAGGCTAAGTAGCTGCTGTTATAGTCAAGCCAAGTAGCTGCTGTTATCATCAGGCTAAGTAGCTGCTGTTATAGTCAAGCCAAGTAGCTGCTGTTATCATCAGGCTAAGTAGCTGCTGTTATAGTCAAGCCAAGTAGCTGCTGTTATCATCAGGCTAAGTAGCTGCTGTTATAGTCAAGCCAAGTAGCTGCTGTTATCATCAGGCTAAGTAGCTGCTGTTATAGTCAAGCCAAGTAGCTGCTGTTATCATCAGGCTAAGTAGCTGCTGTTATAGTCAAGCCAAGTAGCTGCTGTTATCATCAGGCTAAGTAGCTGCTGTTATAGTCAAGCCAAGTAGCTGCTGTTATCATCAGGCTAAGTAGCTGCTGTTATAGTCAAGCCAAGTAGCTGCTGTTATCATCAGGCTAAGTAGCTGCTGTTATAGTCAAGCCAAGTAGCTGCTGTTATCATCAGGCTAAGTAGCTACTGTTATAGTTAAGCCAAGTAGCTGCTGTTACGTTTAACAGGTTACAACGAAGTTGTTCTTGGGACAACCATTGAACGACTTTGGGCCTAGTCTCGCACAACTAGGAGGGTCTTGCTGCAAAAGTTACAAAATCACCCTCACAGTGCTCATAACCAATGTTCGTGCTATCATCTGTAGTTGTTTGATAGCGGCTTCCGCAAGACCATTTTGGGTATGAACATGGGGAACTGAACTCTATACATCAATCCCCAGTGACATGCAATAGTCATCAAATGTTTTCAATGTAAACTCCCCAGCATTATCAAGTCGAATTGACTTAATAGGATGGTCAGGGTAGTGAGCCCGTAGACGAATAATCTGGGCAAGGAGTTTAGCATAAGCAGCTTTACGAGTGGACAACAGCGTGACTTATGACCAGCGTGTCGACGCATCAACCAATACTATAAAGTATTTAACAAGTCCGCATGATGGTTGAATTGGTCCACAGATATCCCCTTGGATTCTCTGTAAGAACGGAATAAGTATTTTGGGATCCTTTGCGTAGGACGGTCTCGGTCCTAATTTCCCGAAAGAACAGGCTTTGCAAAATGAGCCAGGGGCCTTAGAAGCAACCAATGAGGATTTTGGTTAGGTCTGAGTGTCTGTAGCGCTATTAGAAGAAAAATGTGTGACTACATCACCCATCATGGCATTGGAGCCATGAAAAGTGGCATCCATGGCGTCTTGGCCATGGGGTGAATCATCCATGGCATCATGGCCATGGGTGGCGCCATTTATGGCGTCATCACAAGGGATATGGGCGGCCCTATGGTGGCCCAAGACAGCTGCAGCGCCAGAGGTTGTGGTTGTTGCAGTCATGCTAAGTCCGGGAATCAGTTTTCGATTCTTGCTTCTTCTCACTCTGAAGAATGGATATCCGTGTAAATTCTTTAGCATACGAAGCATCATATCACAACCAGGATGTCCTAGTCGGTCATGCCAAAGCCAGTATGTGTCTGAATCCAAGAGATCTTCTCTTATCACATTATTGGATTCAATTGGTCAAATTGTAGTGACATAAAGTCCACTAGGTTGACACATAAGCTTCTCTAAGATGCGCTTCCGTCCGCAATCATAAGAGGTAATGCAAAGGAACTCTTTTCCGTTCTCAGTATGCGTTTCTGCATGGAATTCGTTGGCTCTTACATCTTTAAAGCTCAATTAGGTTCAATTTGCCTTAAGAGCTTAGAGAGCTTCTGCCACTTTAATCAAGGTGCCATTTGGTAATAGGAATTGGGTTATTCCATGTCCTTGAACTAAACCTGATGGCCCAACCATCGTAATCATAGAGGAATATGTAGGCAACATCTCTAAGAATACTTGCCTATGGCGTAGAATGGTGTGCGTAGTCGCACTATCTGCAAGACATTGTAGTTCTCCATAATCAATTCCTAAAAGAAAAGCTCGTAATTAAAAAGGAGTCATAAAGAAAAGAACTCAACTTTTATTAATAAGCCAAACAGAATTACATCATTGTTTCTTTGACCAAAGAAAATCTAATCCAATGAACTAGCTAATGCAAAACAATAGTAGTCGTCTAACTTCTTTCGATAATTTCAATGCAAATGTGACCAGGCGAGTAGAGAGATGTCGGTGGAGCAAGGCTCACTTAAGTACCACTGATCTCAAAACCTTTCTAGACATCACACTTACATTGAGTACGCCTACTTTGAAGAAAAACTAATACCATTGGCATCTACTACAAAAATAATATGGCAATTGCCTACATCTCTTGGAAAATAAAAAGGACTTAATCAAATTCGCTAGTTTCTTGGCCCTTGAAGTCGTCCACCCTAAGAGCAACGTCATCCTCTTGATCTTCTTGCTCCATGTAGTGAGCCTTCCTTGCTTCACGTTACGCCTTGTATGCGTCTGCAACATTCTAGGATACTCTACATGCTTTGGCCCAATGTCTGGTTGATCCACATCAAAGACAAACATCATTATGGTCAGGCTCCCTTGATCGAGGAGCCTTTGGGGCACGATTTGGACGACCATTAGTCTTGGTGGGGTCACCACCATGGCTGGAGGCTCCGCCTCTCTCTCTCTCCACAAGTTGATCTTCACGGTTCCCTGCACGCCTCTCTTAGCGGTTTCCTTCCTCTTTAGGGCGAGAATATGGACCAAAACGTCCAAAATTGTCCCTACTCCTAGATTTTCACTCCTTGTGTCCTCCCTTGGGGGCGCGACTATAGTTATACTCCGGAATAGACTTGGTTCCCACAGGTCTAGCATTATAGTTTTTCACAAGGATATTGTCGTGCTTCTCAGCTACGTTCATGGCGCCAATGAGCTCATGAAACCTTGTGATACGTCCTGCATTCATATCAATCTGATAATTCTTTGAGATCATCAGGGCAGAATACGAAGAGCTTCCGATTTATAATTAAGCACAGACTTGAAATCACAAAAGTGGAGGCTATGCAATCTCACTTCTAAATCACTAAGCATGGAGTCACGAACGTTGCTAAATCACTACTCAAGTTCCACCCATAGTTTTCTGGGGTCTTCCTCATTGACGTATTCACTTTGGAGCGCGTCATTCATGTGCCTTGTCATGAGAATTATGGCTTTAGCTTGATTTGTTTCAAAAGCAGTAGCTTGCTCAATAGAGAGCACGTTTTGACTAGGCTCTTGGATGGTTTCCAAAGTTCAACTTATTCAGGTTACTCATCCTGAAAAACAACACAAGATTAGGGTTAGTTTCAGAGCGAAAAAGGCTATCACTAAAAACTATAAAAGTTCTGATTGTAGTTGCTTCCAATAAATTAGGGATTTCTGAGCGTTGTCGCTTCCTAAGAAAATTCAATTCCAAGAGGGGTTTTGGATTAGATCGAAACAACGATGTATGTGGTTGATCGTTTACTTCTCAACAAACTCTAAGTTTGGAGGACTCTATAAGCTCCAAGTTTGGAGTGAGCACGAATCCCCACAGTTCGGCTTTTGGTCTCCCCTATGAAGAAGAAAGGGGGGTAGAAGAAGGGAGGTTGCAAGTCCCCAAGAAAAAGAAAAAGAATGAAAAACTTAAAAAATAGGAACTTTTAGAAAAGTTTACCTTGAAAAGTTGTCGAAAATCTTGACCGGAAAAGTCTTTTGAAGGTGGCAGGAAAAAGGTTGCCGGAGGTAGCCGGAAAAGTGGTCGGAAGTCGGCTGTGGTCGCTGGCCGGGGCTGCTGGGCGGTGCTTACGAGGCTTGTGCGAAGGCTGTGCACAGATGTCGACAGCTAGCGAGGCTAGTTGCAGGGGGCTACGAGCAAGACTCGGCAGGGGCTGTCGGCAGGTCTCAACAGGGGTGCGCGGGGCTTCGGCAGATGTACCTGGTGTACCTGGGGTTGTCGAGGGCTGTCAAAGGCTAGGGCAGGATCTGTCGACAGGAGCTCGGCAGATGTGCTACAGGTCTAGGCAGGGCAGGGGCCGGTTCAGATTTTCTGACTGTCGGTTCAGGTCGATTCTGGCTGGTTCCGCTGTAGGTTCTGGGCTCCTTGAGAGTAGGGCTTCAATATGTGGGGTGGTGGATGCTGGAATTTTAGGGCTATAGAATTAAGGTTTTCAGGATTAGGGCTTTATGCTGATAACATGTTTTAGAGAAACGAGAATTGAGAGATAATCGCTGTGCATTCTCATTGATAATAGGGGTCTCTTTATATAGAGGATTACAATGCATAGCGTCTAAACCATACAAGGAAAGATAATCATACATTGAATAGGAATCTCTAGATTCTTCTAATTAAACCCTATTACCATTAGGTCAAGTAACCTAGAGTTTGGGCCAGACACAAAATAGAGATACACTTGAACAGGTTCTAGTTTTTAGTTGTTTCATACCTCAGACATTTGATATGTAGAATTCCTCTTTTTTTTTTTGGATAATGAAATTTCATTAAAGGGGTCAAGCCCAGGGAAGGCACCAAGGCCTACAGACAAGAAAAAACCGACAAACAACCCCCAATTCAAAGCGAAATAGGAAACAGGCAAACAAAAGCTCAAAAGCTAGAACAAGTTCTCCAGGTCAGCCCACCAAATCATCATGTGGGCAAAGGAGGCCATCGTTGCGAAGAACCAAGGTCAAGGAATGATGCAAAACGGATGGCAACCATATTCGAAGAGCAGTTAGATCGTGCAAAAGGAGGAAAATGAAAAGTGACTAGTAGACACGAAATAGCTCGATGTCCGATTGGGACGTGCCTTACCTTTCCGGAAAGGGAATCGCGCCAGAAACAAGACTTATCGCTTTGCCATGAGCTGTGGTCTTTTTCAGGCTTTCGGGGTCGTTTAAGGCCTCAAAACTGAGTTTTTCTATTTTTTCGATTTTTGGTTTTCGTAGTTATTTTTTGGTTGTTTTCGGTTTTACCCATGGGCTTTAGGGTTCAATGTTAGTCGCCCTAGGGTTTTATTTCTGTTATTTAAGCAGCCTCAAGCGGCTGCAGAACCTATCTTTCAACTTTTATCAATCAAATAGAGAATTTTCTCTTTATCTCTGGTGGACTCCAGAAACTTTGTTTAGGTTTATTGCTGGTAAACCTAGATTACTATTCCGACTGCGTCAAGGAAGATGGTGGCTGTGTAGCCCATCTCAGAGGATCCACCCTCCTAATGGCAAGCAAGGCTGCAAGATCAGCTGCTCTATTCGCTTCTCGGGGAATCCTGTCCGAGGTAATGTTATCAAAACCAATGCTTTTCCTTCTAATCTCCTCAATGATCGGGAAGATTTTCCAGTTCTTGCAAGCCTTTGGTCTCTTAAAATCAGATATTACCAGCATTGGGTCTGACTCCAAATTAACATTTTCCAGATGGAAGTCAGTTGCCAAGTTGATGCCAGCAAGAATAGCATTTTCTTCTGTAATCTCCGCCGAATTTGAAAGATTCCTAAAGGGGGAACCACCCACAAGTGAGCCCTCGTGGTCGCGGATTATGACTCCGATTCCAGCAGTGTTACAGAGACCTCATTGAAATTTATTTTTCCATTAGAAGGGGCTCGTACATGTTCTGCAGTAGCCCCTGTGAATACTCCACCAGTATGAAAAGTTCTTAATGTTAATTGAGTGCCCGGTTCTCCAATAGATTGACCCGCAATAATGCCTACAACTTCCCCCAACTCGACCAGGTCGCCATGAGTAGGGCTCCAGCCATAACATAATCGGCAGATCCAAGATGTACTCTTACAAGTAAAGGGGGTTCGAATAGGTATTGGTGGAGACCATCAACCTTGGGCCGGTGGAGACCATCTAGTTAACACGGGAGTGGAAGGATGATGGTGAGAAGATGATCCTATATTCGTCCTCAATGCAATTGCACTCCAAAATTCACAAGCCAGGCTCATGGCACTGTTCAAGACAAACTGAGGAGAAACATCCTTGTGTTGGTAAATAAAGCAGCATCCACTACACCATAAACTTTCATTTATAGCGCTCAAAAAACGCTATCGTAGGGTACCATAGCGTTTTAGTAAACGCTATGTTTGCCCGAGCTATAATAGATCCAGGGTCTATCATAACGTTTCTGCAAATGCTATAGAAAATTCAACATCCATAGCGTTTTGGAAGCGCTATTGTACAGGCTTCAATAGCACTTCACAAACGCTATTGTTAGACTTTTCATAGCATTTAGTCAATTGCTATGCTTAAATAATCCATAGCCTTTGTTCAAATGCTATTGTTCATTATCTAATAGCATTCCAGTGGTGTTATTGTCCTGTACTTTTCACATTAATGTTTACAATACACTCACTATAACATGAAAATATAATAATCAGTCCTTAAATCTTTGATCATAAGTGCATGATTTTCATTAATAATCTAAAAACAATAAAAAAAACAATGTGGCATTCATAAAATTACACACCTATTGCATTGTCTCAGCCAACAAGTTTTCCTACCTTGTGTACTATTGATACAAATCTTAATAAAATACAAAATAAAACTACTATGTCACTTCTCTAAAGCAGATCCAAAACTTTTGATGTTGAGTCACTTCGCCACTTATCTGGGAGTGAATTTAAAGGTGATTTGATCTCCTCATTCTGGACCACCATGAATCCTTCAGGTTACGTTCCCATTGCAGTGACAGAAATTCCCTGTTCAATTGTAGGCAAAGCATAAATAAATCATTATATTCATGGAGGTTTCCAGACCAGACAAATGTACAATCTAACCATCCACCACAATCATAAAAGGAAGAGTATCCCTTACATTATCAAAGATAACTACATTGGGACAGGGTGCAAGTTCTTGGGAAAAGGAAGAAAAATACAGAACCAAAAGAATAGAAATCCCAGCGGTCTCATATAAGCATGTTGAGTATAGACTTGTGATTTGTTTCCAATCCTAGCCTGTACATATAAATGATATCAGTGGTCATTGTCTCCCTGTGTAATAACCAACCAGCAATACAGTAAGTATATATCATGTGCATTGGTGAAACACTGAAACACCATAATTAAGTAATTGCTGAAAGGAAACAAGACACAGCCCACAATTGACAATATAAGTTACTAATTACCAAAGGCTCATCTCTCTACTATCTCCCTGATGTTCTCAACTTTCCCCTTTTTAGTTACAAGTTATTTACAACAAATAAACATAACAAAAACCAAAGATGTCATAAGCAGACCCTAAGAATAATATCCAACATAAAGTGTCAATTGTGTGAAATGCTTGGGTACCTAAACTCATTCAACAAAGTTTCAACATTACCATTGCCTTCCTGGTCATCAAGCACTATAATTCAAAAGCTTCAAACAAAAATGTGAACTTCTTCATGGGATATCGAATAAGAGAACTAAATTAAAAGCTTGACCTGATTGCTTGACAACCCGAGCAGCTACTAGGTCTCCACTCATTTTGGGATCAATACTGGCATTGTAATACATGTTTAAGATACAAACAACACCAATAAATCAAAAAGGCCAACTTGAGCTTTACCAATTATAGTAGAGGAACGGAGGTGGTTTCTTATATCTTGAGCAATTGTATATATACAAAAAGAAACTAATAATACCAAGGTATGAATTCAACCACAAAGAGCCAATAGAAAAAATAATAATAATAAATAAATAAACAAAAATATATATACAGATCAGAAAATAGACAAAATTAGAGTTACAATGAGAAGTACCATAGGAAAAACCAAGATTCCCTAACCTGTGAAAGATTCTGCTATGGGCTGTCCATTTGACTAAAAGCTTCATGCACCATTTGTATTCAACTTCAGATCTGCAACTTGTTGTCAGATAAAATAAGTAATTAACTAAAAGCATCAATCATGGGGCCATTACGAATGAAAAATCCAAATCCAAGTACACAATGAACAATCCATATCCAAATAAATGTAATAGTCTTATTCTTCAGTTTCATCTATTTTAACCATATCTAATGAAATTTTATTGAAGAGAAATACATCTTTTTTCACTTTTGAGTCATCAAAGATTGAAATAGACAGAAGAAAATGGATTGAGAGACAGAACCGATTTTGATGCAGGTGACATGAAGGTCACACGCTTGAGAATGATGCCTATGGTGCTAGCTGTTATGCCTCTGCCCAGCCCACCCAACACCCATCTCCTGTCACCAAAATGGACGAGATTGCAAAAATTAGAAATGACCCCAAATCTATTTCTGAACCAACAACCCAAAATTCAACAAAACAAAAATCCCAAACAAGAGAGTCCAAAAACTTACTATTTTGAAACCCAATCGAAAAAAGAAATTGAAATACCGTGAGACAGACGCAGTGGCAGAGGTGGGACAGCAAGGGGAAGCAGGGGAGTTCGCAGCCGTCAAATTCATTACGATCATGGTGGCGATGATTGTAAACCCGATCAAGAGGACAGAGGGGGTCGAAGCCGAGATCGTGGTGGGTGGCTCAGCTGTTGTAGCGAGACCTGCGGTTATAGAAAAGCTCTGATGCGCTCGTCGTGCACACTCACAAAAATCCTTACGCCTCTCAACAATTCTGATTCAGATGAATTTATAGTCTATCTGGATTTACATAGAAAAAGTGAGGAAATGAAACAGAAGACGAAGAAGGTACGCCGTACACGAACCTCGCAAAGAGATGAACGAAGAGAGTTGCTGGGATTTTCTATTTAGAGAGAGAGAGAGAGTATTTTTTCTTTGTTTCGAGGCGATCAGTTTTATTTTCATATTGTGGCTCACTGCTCACAGCTTCAATTTAAAATTTTAACTACGCGCTGCTTTTATTTTTAGCTGCCCGCTCACAGTTTTCGTGTATGGGTATCATCTAATGGCGTTTAAAAATTGTTAACGCTGTTGAAATGTTATAAGCTATGAATGACCCTTTTTTTTTGTAGTGATCTAGCTTTCCATATTGCCCAGCAGAGGAAGATCACAATTGTAAGTGTTCTTTTTTAATCAACAGCAGTAGGAACAGAAGCAATTAAATTCAATAACCAAGTGTCGAAAGTTGTGACCTGATGCTTGTTAATTCTGATGCATAACAGAGAACCATACCAGACTAGGTCCACCCAAGGGCAAAGGAGCAGAATATGCTCAAAAGACTCCTCCTCCATATTACAAATAGGACAAATTGGGGAGAGTTTCATTTATCTCCTGAAAGGATTTAGAGAGGTGGGAGCTGCCCCGTTCATGACCTTCCAAAGATAATTTTTAATTTTTGCCTGATTTCCAATAAGTGGAATCAATGGAATGAGATGAACCACAACTAGCCTTGGATAGGTGATTCTCATCGATAGGTGATTCTGATTAGAATGAAGGAGATGATAGCCAGATCTTACTTTTGAGCTTTTGAGAAATATCTTCTGATTTTATTTTTGATCAGTACCAATACCAGTTTCATTATTTAATATTTCAATCAGTCTTAAATACTTCTAGGTCCTTGAAAGGATACAAATATGTTAACAGTAGACATGTAAGTAATAATAAAACCCTCTGGAAGGCTCAGAAGACAAAGCCAATATTATTACTGAGAGATAAGGTTATCTCTAGCTTTCGAGTAGATCCAACTCCATAACAAATAAAACTTATTAGGAAAAGTAAAGGTGAACATCTCAATTGTCAGCTCCATCAACTGAGGTTTCAGATAGTGAAGACGGCGGCACTCTACGGACTACGTGATCGTTAACCTCCCCATCCTGGCTCCCCACCAAGAGGTGGTACGTTAATTGGTGCTTTCATTAGGGCTCTACGGTCCGGTGCAAACGATCTGGTCGGTTTGTACTTCATTAGCAGATCCAGCCTGGTCTTCTCTTCTACAATGGGCCAACGACAAAAACTTGTTAGTACACACGCCAATCCTATCAAATAAACAACGTATGATTCATTAAATGAAAGAGAAATCACTACTAGAAATTTCCCCATTCCACACTGATACATTAATCATAAAGATGTGCGTGGACCAATAACGTACTGGATTTTGAAGATGCTGAGACTCTGGAAAATGCTATTTCAGAAGAGAAGAGCAGCAATATGAATAGTAAGAGACTCGAGTAAAGGACAGCACGGGGTTTGCTGTGAACCATTTTCTATATATCATATACCACTGCAAGAATAAGTTTTTGCTTCTCCAGCCACACTAGTTGATTATATATAGAAAACCAAGATTAGTATATAGTCAAATTATGAAATGGAAAGGAAGAAATGTGAGTGACGAATTTTCTGATATGAAATGTGATATATATTTGTTGTATATTCTTCTCCTAACGGAAGAGTTTATATAGGAGTACAAACTAGTGTGAAAGGAAAAACAATTATGGTTGTATTAATTACAAAGGAAATTATGTCAAGATCTTGCTACTACTTCACATAACTTTGCTACTCCACATGACACAGAAGTCAAACATATAAGACGTGCAAAACACGCTCAATATTATTTGGTCTAGTGATATAAGTCTTCTCTTTATATGTGAGAGGACTAATTGTTGGATATCAATTGTTGATCTGATAAAAAATAAATAAATAAAAGGTTGTGGTTCACAATGCGAGTTGTCGTATACCCGAAGACATGCAGTGAAGATGGAGGCCCCAACATACCCTTGGGCTTGCATAAGTCTAGGGGCGAAGCAACGAAAGGTCCTACTGGGTCCTGTTCCTCAATCATCTCTTTGATCTATATATATTATATTAATCAAACATACTTAGCAACATATATTATATTATATATCTATATTGACTACTCAACACTGAAAGTATTTAATATACTATTACACTTAATACTTCAGCTGGGTCCCGTCCATTAATACTCATGGATTATAGCACTCGCTGCTTTGCAATTATCATTAAGATATATGGATAAAAACTATTTACTATTATGTGGTTTGTGTCTAAAATCAATTAAGTCCCTGCATTTTCAATTTCATCAAAAACACTCATACACTATCATTTCTCATCCAATAAGTCATTCCGTCACGCTTTCGTTAAATGGCATCGTTAAACCACTGACTTGGCCTACCAACTCAGCTCAAGTATGGCCCACATTAAAGGGAAAATTCCAGAATTAACCCTGCCTATCTTTTTTTCCTGATCCTCAACCTTACAGTCTTGATTCAAACCCTTCTCCTAGAAGATCTCTCGCCGCCGTTAAGATCAATATTTGATTCTCCGCCTCTGTTACATTTCATCTCTTTTTCAACCAATTAGTAGAAGAAGAAAGATGGCCAGGTATGATACTATATTACAGTCCTTTCTCTGACAGTTATCTCTTCCAAGTTGAGCACGCGCTTGAAGCTATGCGTAAGGGTTACACCGCCGTCGGAGCCCGAAGCACTGACACCATCATTCCTGGCGTTGAGAAGAAGTCCACAGCCAAGCTTCAAGACTCCAAGTCCCTTTTCACCTCTCTCTTTATTTATCTAACTCAGATGATTAATTTCTCGTTGCTTTGATCTAAAGGATAGGGAATTGAGCTTAGGATTAAAGTTTATGTATGACATCAATTCCAATTTTGGTTTCTGTTTCTGCAATTAGCTTAAAGTAATAAGATGTAAACCAATTTTTTTTTCTCTCCTGATCTAAAATTGGAGTTTTTTGTTTCTACAATTAGCTTAAACTAATGAGAAATAAACCAACTTTGTGTCTGTTTAGGTGGTTCTTTGTTTGATATATATCTGAATCAGTGTTTAATAGTTGCTAATAATTTGAGTACAAGCTGATTGGGCATAGTCTTACATTTTTGAATTTGGTTGCTTTTGTTAAGCAGCATAAGAATTCAAGGAAGATTGTATATTTCCAGCATAAGGATATTGTGCCGAAGATTTTGAAGAATGAGGAAGATGTGATGAGTGAGGAGGAGCAGGGGAAGTTGCAGAAGAAGATTGAAAAAACGACAGTAGGGGAGCTTTATTCTTTGAGAAGATTGTGAATGTGAGATTGAGTGCTACGCAGCCGAAAAATGTAGCTAAGGTTAGAAGAGAGGCAGGGTTAATTTTGAAAATTTTGCTTTGATGTGGGCTCCACATGAAACTAAGTTGGCAGGCCAAGTCAGCGGTTTAACAGTGTCATTTAACTGAAGCGTGACGGAATGACCTATTGGATGAAAAATGATAGTGCAGGGGTGTTTTTGATGAAATTGAAAGTACATGGACTGAATTGATTTTGGACCTACCTAAACCACAGGGTAGTAAACAGTATTTAGCCCTAAAATATAGTATAGTATTGGAAATTTATGTCTATATGTGTCTGTGTACGCAATAGGGATTTTGAGCTAATTTTATGTATTGTCGTAGCTGTTTTTTTTCTTTTTCTTTCATTCATATATAAAGATTATAGTTCTCCTAAAGAGTATATTTGCTTGATTTCATATACTGAGAAAGACACTTTTACTAGTGTAGATGATGAGACTAATATGAAATGATTTCAAAATATGAAATCTCGTCAAGGACATTTACGTACTATTGTAATAGATATATATAAACTTTATTTAGAAAATTTTTATGTTTTGATATTATTATTATTATTAATATTATTATTGTTATTATTATCATCATCATCATCATCATCATCATCATTATTATCATCATCATCATCATCATCATCATTATCATCATTATCATCATTATTATTATTATCATTATTATCATCATCCCAACAAAGCCAAACTAATCTCTCGCTACAGGCGCACAAACTCGAAAACCCATCAAACCTGCTGGCCACAAACTAGTGGGAGTTGGGATTCAAACTCTAGACATGGAGGTTTCATACTAGATAGCTCGACCAACCTTATAGTTTGTCTCGTGGGGATAATAATAATTTGTTGAAGCTATAATAGTTTGTCTGTCTTATTTCAACAGAAAGCACTTCTGCCAGAGAATTTTACGGTGTTAGATCTTGCAATGATTGAACATAATCTTCACTTACCCTACCAGGTGGTTATTATTAGTGTTTTTTGTGTCCTAGTACATTCAAAATCCTTGGTCCACCGCTGCATAAGTCTAATAGAGTAAATGAGCCAAGCCTGGAGTGTTTTGCATGTCTAAGACCATGACCCTCGGCAAAGAAAAAAGAAAGAAGAATATAATAACCCAACAGACAAAGAAAAAATAAAGAAGAAGAAAACAACTCAACTGACAAGACCCCTGGCAAAGAAAAATGAAAGAAGAAGACAATAACCCAACAGACAAAGACCCTTGGCAAAGAAAAAAGAAAGAAGAAGACAATAACCCAATAGACAAAGACTCTTGGCAAAGAAAAAAGAAAGAAGAAGACAACCTTGACAAGACCCCTGACAAAGAAAAAGGAAAGAAGAAGACAACCTGGTGCGGCTAAAATAGCCTCACAATTTAACCCTGCAAAATGTAGTTGTCAGTATAGGATAAGCAGGGATCGTTCAGTCCGGGGATTGTAGGGTACACCTACACAAAAAGGTCAATTAACAAATAAAAGAATAAAATGGGGGGTTTTGAAATTTGGTTCCTAATCTACTTAAAATAAAAACAAAACAAATAAAACTATATACAATGATCGACTTCCCTAACCTAGACCAATACCACTCGGAAATTACTAAGTGTAAAAACAGAAAATCCATTTCAACATGCTACAAAAATGTGCCCACCTTAAATGCCTAGATAAGAGC
>BDJD01001409.1:44775-65161 GCA_002564525.1 Rosa multiflora | reverse complement strand
CCGTAGGGATTTTGTGGATTGATTCAACCAACTTGCGAACGCTTAAATATTTCATGATGTTGGTTGACACGCAAACACGCCAGTCATGTGTTGTGCCATTGTCCAGCTATAAATGCTACTTATGCTACACTCCTAGCACATATCATATGACAACGGGCTCACTCCCCAGATCATCCTATTCAGTCAATTGGATTTGACTATGCTAGAGAATTTATATCGAAATACTTTCGATGGATATTGCAATGGGCTTGATAACATATCATATGACAACGGGCTCACTCCCCAGATCATCCTATTCAGTCAATTGGATTTGACTATGCTAGAGAATTTATATCGAAATACTTTCGATGGATATTGCAATGGGCTTGATATTGGACATCACATTCCCATGTACACACCCAAATGGTCTTGCGGAAACGACTACGATGATAGTCCGGACATTGGTAATGCGCACCAATCTCCTTATATCTGCTTGGGGTGATGCAATATCGCATGCAGCTATGCTAATTCGTCTACGACCCACCGCCACTCAATGTACCTTTGCGTTACAGCTAGTGACTGGGTACAAGTATCGTACTTAAGCATATTTGAGTGAGCCATTTATGTGCCAAATGCGCCGCCACAACGCTCTATGATGGGTCCTTACAGACGAATGGGCAACTACGTTGGATTTGAGACTCCAACAATCGTCCGCCTCTTAATGCCCTTGCAAGGCGATCTCATTACCGCTAGATTTGTGGGTTGTCACTTTGATGAGACAGTCTTCCCGTCGTTAGGGGGAGAGAAGAACACGGATGTTCAGCAGGAACGACAGGGATTGTCGTGGCCTGTCCCTACTATGTCTCATCTCGATCCCTATTAAAGTGACGAGATCACACAAATATGCTGCAAACCTGCCTGCAAGGAAGGACGTCCCTACGAGAGGACGTAGCGTCACCCTACACGGAGGTAGGCATGACGCCAACGCCAAAGAGAGTGGTACTCTGGCATTACAGGCCATGGCCCCAGCTAGGATGCGTGGGAGGCCCGTGGGTTCGAAGGATACTTTGGCACATTCCAATCATTTGATCATCAAGACTCAAAATCTGTCTCATGAGTATCTTCCGAGTTATGGTTATCGTTGGGGGACGCCTCAACGTTAGAACCTATTCCTAAGAATATAGAGCTCTATGAAACTTACACTAGTGTACATGAGACGTGGGATAGAAACTCCATCATAATTGATGATGTAGTTGCGCATTTCATTGTGCATGAGTTTGTTGAGTCTAATGATATCGAACCACGCTCCGTTGATTAATGAATGCCAACGTAGAGAAATTTGGCCTAAATGGAAAGATGTGATCCAGGTTAAGATGGATTCTCTAACGAAGATGAAGGTTTTCAAGCTAGAGATGCCAACACCTCCTAACATAGAACCTATTGACTAATGGGTCTTCGTTAGAAAGCGTGATGAGAAAAAGAGATAGAAATCTCGCCTTATGGCGCAAGACTTCTCACAAAACGCCCTGGAATCGACTACGATGAGACATATTCTCTCATAATGGATGTCATTGCACTCCACTACCTTGTCAGTTTGGTAGTTTCTGAATAACTGAACATGCAGCTTAGAAATGTGGTCACTACGTATCTCTATGGGGATCTAGATACAGAATATACATGAAGGTTCATGGTGAACTTCATTAACCTAAGTCAAGAGGCTCTAGACCACGGAGCGCGTTTACAATAAGATTGAAACGCTCACTAAAGTGACTACTTGATTAGGAAGGGATATGCCCACGCATTTCTATGACAAGTTTCGGATTCTATCGCTGTTCATGTTAAACATGATCTTCATTAGAAGCCCTTAAAGAGTTAAGGGAAACCGCTGAACACTTGAAATCCGAGTTTGAGATGAAGGATTTTGGGAGAACACGATTATGTCTCGGTTTGGAACTTGAGCATCGTGTCAATAGATGCTTAGGCATTTTGACAATGTCAAGCCTTCAAGCACCCCCATGATCGTCCGTAGTCTTAATCCTGAAAAAGGATCCTCTTCGTCGAAATGATGATGAAGAAGATGTGCTAGAGGCAGAAGTGCCTTACTTAGTACAATAGGCGCATTATTATACTTATCCCAATGCACAAGACTGGACATCTCATATGTTGTGAACTTGTTAGCTAGATATAGCTCTGGGCCAACACGACGCCATTGGATTGGTGTAAAAGATATCTTTCGATATTTGAGATGTATGATTGATATGAGCTTGTTCTATCCCTACAAAGAGATGATGGATTCGGAATCATCACACACCAGGAACGCAGCCAACACTGGCCTGCGTCCACTATCCCCATCCCAAAACGACATGTGTTTTGGAAGGTTTTGCTGATGTTGGGTATCTCTCTGACCCACACAAAGGTCATTCCCAATCCGGTTAAGTGTTCACCATGGGAAAAGACCATGACATCTTGGAGGTCTACAGAATAGACCCTAGTCGCTATATCTTCGAACAATGCAGAGATCATTGCTCTTCAGGAAGTAATTCTTGAATATCTATGGATTAGATCCATAGTTACGCATGTTCGAACAATTGTGGTTTGAAGTCTACCACAGATGCATGAGCCTATGAGCATTTAAGATAATGCTGCTTGTTTTGAATAAAGAAGCAAAGGCTACATCAAAAGCGACAACACCAAGCATAATCAGCAATAACAGACTCTCCTCGAGATCAAACTGATCAGAGGACAGTGTGGCAAACTTGCTCACTAAGTCATTGCCTAAATTCCATTTTCGAGGAACATGTTGGTAGCATCGATTACGGAAGTTATCCGAACAACCATGACCGTAGTCATTAGGGGGAGATGTCTACATGTATGGTCTAGAAACGTGAAGGGTGTGTTGTGCTCTTTTTCCCCTTCGACCGAGGTTATTTTTGTCCCACTGGATTGTTGTTACTCGGCAAGGTTTTTAACTAGGCAACGAGAGAAGCACCGCATTTGGACAACACAAGGGGGAGTGTTTAAGGATATCTCTATTTGTGTTTAATCCAAACTCTAGGTTACTTGACCTAGTGGTAATAGGGTCCAATTAGAAGAATCTAGAGATTATCTTTCCTTGTATGATTCTAACTCTATGCATTGTAATCCTCTATATAAAGAGGCCCCTATTATCAATGAGAATACACAGCGAATTTCTCTCAATTTCTGATTCCCTAAAATAATTTCTTTATTTTAACCGAAATTTCCACCGAAATCGAAACTTTTCTCCGAAATTTCCTTAAATTTAAAGTACCGAAATCGAAATCGAAACTGAAATTTGAATCCTTGGAAAAAAGAAAGGAAAAGATAATAGCCCAACAAAACACGCTCATTTTAAGGCCACTCAAACTCCTAATTAACAAGAAACCAATTTCATCTGTTCACTCATGCAACAATTGATTATGTAACTTCTATGCAAAAACTTGAGACGAATCTTGGCATTCTATCAATTCATTTTGAATTTAAAGACAAAAATGCAAAATTTTCAATTTCAGCTTCAAAGATAACAAATAAAGACTTGACTCAATTAAGTGAAGGACAACTCTGAAGTCTCCCCAAAATTGGCAAACACCAACAACTTTTAATGTGTTGTTGTAAAATGATAGAATTTGAGAAAAAACTAGGTATGTTTCATTGATAGGGGTTTTTATATAGAGGGGTAAGAGTACAAAAATTACAAAATAATACAAGAAATCCTATTCTGAAAAGAGGTAAGAAATCTATGATTAAATCTACTCTCCCTATTACATAAGAAAACATATACCTTTTTGAACTAGGCACACCTAAAACTAGGTTAACTGCAACACTCCCTATTGTGACATCCAAAATGACATCATGTAACATCGATGACGCTTTTGAAGTTGCCTCGTTAAAAACTTGCTGAGTAACAAAAACTCTTTGGGACAAAAATAACCTCTGTCGAATGGAAAAAAGAGTACTACACGCATCATATTTCGAGAATACCATTTGGGCATCAAACCTCCCCCTGATGCCAATGTCTCCCCTTGATTTTTATAATCGTAGGAGCTCGAATAATTTTCGTGGACTGATATTATATACATGTTTCTCGAATGTGGTCTTAGGCAATGACTTAGTAAATAAATCTACCACATTATCCTCAGATCAAACTTGTTCACTTCGATTTTGAGGAGAACTTGTTGCTCCTAACTGTGAAAGAATTTTGGCGATATATGCTTGTAATTGCTTGGTATTGTCGCCTTTTGTGAAATCTTGCTTCATTTGTTTAATGTAAGCGGCATTATCCTCATATATGCACGTATGTTCATCTACGGTTGACTTCAAACCACATGTACTTCGAATATACGTAATTATAGATCTAAGCCATATACATTCACGAGTGAAAAGCAATAATCTCAACATGATACAAAGAAGTAGCAATGACAGTCTGTTAAACAATCGATAATGAAAAATCATTCAAGGCTTCAACAAACCAAAGTTCAGAGTAGCACGAACCCCCACAGTTCTGCTTGAATCCCAAATGAGAGAAAGGTGTAGGCAAGGGATACTAGAATTCCCGAGAACAAAAAAAAAAAAAAAAGCACAGAATGTAAGAAGGTAAGAACTTTTTCAAAAACTTACTTGGTTTTTCCTTTTGGTGCTTGATTTCTTGGTTGAAGTAATTCGGAGAACCCTTATAGCTATTGGTGCGTGAAGGAGCTAGCACGAAAAAGACGCGCAAGAGATCTGCGGAGGCACAGGAAAAGGCGCAAGGGCACAAGCGGCGCGTGCAGAGGAATGCTAGGGAACAAGGAGGAGGTAGCTCATGGTGGTGGTTTTTGGTTTTATGGTTTTAGAGATTTTCTGGCTTTTTGGTGCTTGGGTTATGGCTCTTTGTGATATCGTGTTGTAGAATGATAGAATTTGAGAGAGAACTGTGTATGTTTCAATGATAATAGGGCTCTTTATATGGAGAGGCAAGAATACAAAGATCACATAATATTACAAGAAATCTTATTCCGAAAAGATCAAGATATGAGAAATCTATGATTAAATCTACTCTCCGTTTAACATAAGAAAACATGTCTAGTCACACCTAAAATTAGGTTAACAGCAACATGTTAAAGATTCTTTTCTACCTCGCGTTATCTTTTATGCTCCATTTGCTTTCATCACCAAACAATGCTTTTGCTTTTGCTTTTGCTGGCTCCATTGAAATAGAGGTTTTCCTCAAACGGAAAGTCAGGTTTTGAAATCAAACCCAGAATGATCTGACCTCATGGACCTACTTTTCCGGTAGAAGAGAGAGAGACGTGGAAATGGTGGAAGTTAATATATAAACTTCATAATTTGATATCTTCATACTACGGTCTATGTACACCAGACAAAATGTATTAAACGATCTTTTAGGTCATGTCCTAGAGCTCCCCTTCTCCCTTTGATTAAAAAAAAAAAAAAAAAAAAAAGTCTGAACTTTAATAGAACACCTCAGATACTAGCTGAATTTATACTAAATGAACCACATGTCATACACACTAGTTTTCTCCATTTGTCTATAACGTTTCATAGAAAAACCACGACATTCATAGATCATTAAATTTTTATGATAACAATCATGCCTGCCCTCTATTTTATCTTGTATCTTCAGCTTCTTTTTTTTCTCACAAAATTACATTGCCTTTGAAATTGGAAATAAACAAAATTGAAGAACAGGTGCAGCGGCAGAACGGTAGGAAACTAGAGTATGATTCGTCTTCATCTCTTGCATGGTGATTGTGTAATTTCCATGCCAGGACTTAAAAGAAAAATGAATATTTTATTTTTGCCATTCTAACTTCTATCACTTTCATTTTGAAATCAAAGACAAGATTGATTTCAACTTCAGGGGTAACAGACAGAGACTTATACTAAGTAAACAAAAGCTCCAAAGTCTCCCCAAATTAACACAAACCATCATTGTTCAGAAAGCAAAAATATAACAGATTTTTCAAGTCTGAACCAGGGCACACGGCGCGTAGAACACTATAAATAAAGCCCCTGAGTACTAAAACGTTTCATACAGCCAATAAATTCAAAACCATGAGCACATCAACTTTTTATGGTGAAGCTTGCTTTCTAGCTTGCGTTATCATGTATGCTCAGCTGGTTTCATCACCAAACAATGCTTTTGCTTCAGCTAGTTCCAATGAAGCAGAGGCTCTTCTAAAATGGAAAGCCAGTTTTCAAAACCAAACCCAAACTAATCTGACCTCATGGACTTACTCTCCCAGTAATTCCACCAATCCAAAAGCAAATGCAAGTCCATGCAATGTTTGGACAGGCATTTCATGCAACACTGCTGGAAGTGTCAACAGGATAAACCTCACCAATTCCGGTATTCAAGGTATGCTTCATGAATTATCATTCTTGTCCTTCCCTAATCTTAAATATCTTGATCTCAGCGTGAATGAACTCCGTGATGGCATCCCACCTCAGATTAGTTCCCTATCAAAACTCATCTATCTTGATCTGTCTGTTAACCAGTTGTCTGGGCAAATCCCACCAGAAATTGGTCTTCTAACAAATCTTGAGGTCCTGCACCTAAATGACAACCAGTTAAATGGTTTGATTCCTCACGAGATAAGTCAACTTAAGTTTCTTTCTGAGCTTGCTCTGAGTGACAACAGTCTAGAAGGTATGATTCCGGCTTCTCTGGGTAATTTGAAGAACCTAACTTCATTGTATCTCCACAAAAATCAACTTTCTGGTTCTGTACCCACTTCTTTAGGAAATTTGAGCAACCTGATTTCTTTGGCTCTACATAGAAATCAACTTTCTGGCTCAATCCCATCATCCTTAGGTGATCTGACAAACCTTACCATTCTCTATCTCTACCAAAATAACCTATCTGGATCTATTCCGGAACAGATTGGGAACTTGAAATCAATTGTGGACCTAGCGTTGGGTGAGAATCAACTCAATGGTTCCATTCCCCGTTCAATTGGTGGCTTGAGTAACTTAGTTTCCTTATTCGTCCGTGATAATAAACTTTCTGGCTCCATCCCACAAGAGATAGGAAATCTCATGAAGTTGACTACACTCGAGTTGGATAGCAACCAACTTTCTGGTCATTTACCCCAAAATATTTGCCGTGGTGGATCACTGAAAAACTTTACAGCAAAAACCAACCAATTGACGGGTCCAATACCCAAAAGCATGAAAATGTGCAAGAGTTTAATAAGAGTCTACCTTCAAGATAACCATTTGACAGGCAATATATCAGAAGAATTTGGCGCCTATCCAAATCTTCACACTATAGACCTTAGCCACAACAACTTCTACGGTGAAATCTCACCCATGTGGGGGCTTTGTCCTCAGTTAGCAACCCTACGAATTGCTGGAAACAACCTGACTGGCAGCATCCCACCTGAGATCGGCAATGCAACCCAAATTCAAGCACTCGATCTTTCTTCAAATGGTTTAGTTGGGGTGATTCCAAATGAGATCGGGAGATTGACTTCTTTGCTGAGTCTGAATTTGAATGATAATCAACTTTCGAGTCACATACCTTCAGAATTTGATTCATTGAAGGATCTTGAATATCTTGACTTGTCAACCAACAAATTCAATGAGTCAATTCCAAGCTTTTTAGGTGACTTCTCTAAAATACACTACTTGAATTTGAGCAACAACAAATTCAGCCAAGAAATTCCACTTCAATTGGGGAAATTAGACCACCTATCCCAGCTAGACTTGAGTCATAATTCACTTGAGGATCAGATACCATCAGAAATAAGCCAAATCCAAAGCTTGGAGATTCTGAATCTTTCCCACAATAAACTTTCTGGTTCCATACCCAAAAATTTTGAACAAATGCATAGCTTGGTTCAAATTGACATATCCTACAACCAGTTGCACGGTCCCGTCCCCAACAACAAAGCATTTCAAGATGTTTCTTTGGAAGGCAATGAAGGATTGTGTGGCATTATTGCAGGACTTCAACCCTGTCCCTCCATGGAAAATAAGCATGCCACAAAAAAGGATCGAAGACTCATGTTTATAATTGTTTTCCCTGTTTTGGGGACAATTTTACTTTTACTTGCCTTCCTTGGAATTGCCTTGGTTAGAAAAAGAAAAAATAAAGAGCAGGATACAGAGCAAAGCAATGTGGAGCACAGAGAAGTTTTTTCCATATTTGAATTTGATGGAAAAAGAATACATGATGAAATCATCAACGCAACCAATGATTTTGATGCTCTATACTGCATTGGAAAGGGAGGATCCGGAAGTGTCTACAAGGCAGAGTTGCTATCAGGTAGTATAGTTGCAGTGAAGAAACTCCACCCAATACTTGATGGCAAGGAGTCATCTCGGAAGGAATTCCTTAACGAAATAAGGGCACTAATAGAAATACGGCACCGGAACATTGTGAAACTTCTTGGTTTCTGTTCACACACCAATTACTCGTTTTTGGTCTATGACTACCTAGAAAAAGGTAGCTTGGGTTCAACCTTGAGCAATGAATATGAAGCTCAAAAGCTAGATTGGAGCACAAGGGTGAGGATTGTGAAAGGTGTAGCTCATGCCCTGTCTTATATGCATCATGACTGCTCACCACCTATAGTGCATCGAGACGTATCAAGCAACAACATTTTGCTCAATTACGAATATGAGCCTTGTGTTTCAGACTTTGGCACCGCTAAGCTTCTAAATGCAGACTCATCGAATTGGACTGCCCGTGCAGGCACATATGGATATATAGCACCAGGTAAACTAGTTAACACATGTTTCCTAAATTTTGTACTTTAGCCTATATATACATTCTTATATATAGACGTACATTATGTATTTGGCAGAGCTGGCTTACACAATGAAGGTAACTGAGAAATGCGATGTTTATAGCTTTGGGGTGCTGGCATTGGAAGTGATAATGGGGAAGCAGCTGGGTGAAGTCATCTCTTCTTTTTCGACTTCACCTGCCAACGGAGACAAATTGCTGAAGGATGTATTGGACCAACGCCTCCCCGCTCCCACACCTTATGTTCAGGATGAATTGGTAACCATTGCAAGCCTAGCAATTGCATGCAAACATCCCCATCCACAATCCAGGCCAACAATGCACAGGGTTTCTCAGGTCTTATCATCCCACCCTGCAAGTTCCTTGGGACAACCAGAGATTACACTTTCGCAACTCATTAGTTAATTATCTGAATTGTGGCCTATGAGTATGGCATAAATAAGATGCTCTTGTTTGAGCACAATCATGTACTAATCAGTTTGATCATTTCATTTAGTTTGAACTTGAGTTTTCTAGTAAGAATTTGCACCCACTTAATAGTAGTGACTTTCTTCGTCCCAATTTGATTGGCGGTCTTTTAAATTGGGGGAAGTTCTTTTGCTATCCTTTGAAGTAACCTCAGCCAGAAATGTAGCACTTGTTTTTAGGATGAGTTTGGTACGAATGTGCTTTTAGAAAAGCAGACTTTTGCTTATTTATGAAAATAAGTGGCTGAAAAGCAAAGAAGTTGGTGTTTGGTAAACTGAATTTTTATAAGTGTTATGAGTGCTAAAAGTAATGACAAAGTGTTTGGTAAACTTAATACTAAAAATGCTGAGTTAGTAAAATGACCAACTTGGACATGAAATAATTTCTTTCCTTAATTGTTTGGTAATATAATACTAGAAAATGTCCACACACCCGATGTGTGTGAGAGTAGTGGGGAGTTATAATTTTGAGAGTGGAGAGATTAAAATAGTTATTTTCTTTTATTTTGTTTTTTTATTGTTTAATTTTGCTTTTTACATTTTTATCCCTAATGTTAAAATATAATCCATGATATTTTAATATTTGAGGGTTATAAAGGTAAAAAGAATCAGTTTTGGCTAACAACACATCTTCTGTTAATAATAGTATAGATATATAGTTCAATTTGTTCTTTTAAATCTTTATTCTTATTTTTAACTATCAATTTTTACAAATCATGGTGATCATACAATTAATATTGAACAATTTTAAATATTACCATATAGTTAACGTAATGGGAAAAATATTCAATTTAATCAACTGAACTTGTAAGATTGGTTATGGACTACGAAAAATATTTCAATAGGAAGAAAAGCTGTCAATCAGTTTGACTATGATGGCTTTAAATTCAGAAATCCGATCCAATCAACTGAATTGACTTTCATACACAAAGTATTCTCCTGTAACAATACAAAAGAAACACAAAAAAATTCACATTGATCATTAGGTTGATCAATTGCAGAAACTTTCTTATCATTAATCCCCTTCATATCTGCCCTCATTTAACTTGAGAATCCCACGGCTTGTCTCTTTTCCTCTTGGTGAGCTTTAATCCACGCAGCCTACAAAAAATAGAAATTCCAACAATCAGAACTATAAGAACCACATACAGCATTGCAAGCAACACAAAGTGCAAGAGCTAACTCATAAGGTGCTCGAGCTAAGTCATTGCTCTTTCGATTGATGTGGCTCTTTTGATCAATACAAAGTATTTCACCTACAAGTAATGCAGTTTTATGAAAGCACCAACAAGATACGCACAAGGTGGAACAAATCACATCAGCACAACAATGCAAAACGACACAGAAACCCTCCAAGAAACCTAACTGCAGCTTTCCAATGCAACCATGTAATTGAAAAGACTGATGAGGTTCATCCTTTATCACACTGCGCACGAGCGCGCACACACACACAGATACATTCCTTCTGAGGCTGTTCAGCCTCAATAATTATGTATTAGAAAGAATACACATTCCAAATCTTAAGACCCTCATAGTCCCATGAGCTTGCAAAAAGAAACGGTGTCCTAAGCAAGTTATTGTTAGCAAAGGTTATAGAACAGCACACTGGTTCACCACACCCCATGTTCAGAAATCAGTTATTAATAATAAGAATCTCAACCTGGTTCATAATGCTAAATAACTCGATGTCACATAAAAAACATGAGAAATACAAAGACAATGTAGAAAACAATTTCTGCAGTTTTATGTCAATTGAGTTTGTGGTTGTTATTAAGATTACTAGGAGAACTTTTGTATTATCTAGTAAGTGTTGCACCGTGCGTCTCATATTATTTGTCTATATCTTTTCTGATGTATACTTTGGGCTTATTCATGATTGAGAATGTTAAAATTTATCTTTTCTGTTATGTTCTAGTGAATTTTGACTGTTATCTCTCACACACTTTGCTTTCTGCACTACAAGTTCTAGTTTACAGAGTACAAGTCATATGCATAGTAAAACCAGAGTAAATTCAGTACCAACACAAAGTGAACAAACAATCCCAAATTACAACATCTGGACAGAAGCATAAAAGCTGGAATGCACTCTGGACAGCAAAAGGAAAATAAAGGTTCATACTCAATATCCCTTGCTAACCAGATCAGAATCAACTTCCCAGATAGTATTTATCAATGTCAAAAACATTATTTCAATTATCAAAGAAAGAATTGATGACAATGTTCCAGAAAAGAGACATGAAAATGTTTAGACACATAGACATGAAAGTGTACTATAAACTTGCCTAACCAATAAACGTGACAAAGAGTATAATCTATATGACAGCAACCTTGCCACCAAATTAAGTTGACATAACATGTACGCAATAACAAAGGATCAAGCATTTGTACCTTGGATGCAGGAATAGCAAAGTTCGCAACAATGAGAAGTCGATTACATACTCTAGAACCTATCAGTTTAGTTTCGACTACTGAAATGTCATACATTATTTCTGTTACAATTGTTTGATCTATCTGCAGTTATGTTCTTGTTCATCATACATTAGCTCCTTCCCGTATCAAATTACACTTTGCACTAGGAAAACTAGAATCAGACATGACAATCGAAACTATATAATCATCAACACAGATCAAGATATCAAACTATAGTCACACACATCAATCTTAACAGCAACTCAGATATCATCGAAAAAAAAAAAAAAAAACAGCAACCCAGATCATGATACAGTCAGAAAGCCCAAAATTTTATCGAACCTAATTCAAAATACTATTTGATCTCAGGTTTTCATGACAAAGAAACGAAATCAAACCCCATGAAATCAAAATCAGAAACAAAACCCCTTACCGAACTCGACGTGGCCACCCGGGAGAGCAAAGGTGGAGGCGCCGATGGAGGCACGACGTCGTCCTAAGAGCATCGAGAGAGAGAGAGACAGAGAGAGTTGAGGAAGAGATGAGGCTGGGTCGTGTAATTCCTTGAAGTTCATGAGGGTACTCATTGGTATTTCCTAAAATTCATTAAACCTTCGCTACAGTAGCGCGCGGCTTCTGCTTCTAATTTTGCCTTCAAAAAGCCAGGACTTCCTGCCGAGCCCAAAAAATGTTTTACGTCAAAGTGATTTAATAAAATTAAAAAGGCTAAACATTGTTTACTCCTATAATACCATATGATTTGGGTCTGAAATCAGTTCAATTCTTAAACTTTCAATTTCATAAAAAACATTCCCACACCATCATTTCTTATCCAATAGGTCACTCCGTCATCATTCCGTCAAATGGAGTCGTTAAGTAGCTGAAGTGGCATGCCAACTCAACATAGTGGGGCCCACATATAAGGTAAAATTACGAAACGAACCCTCCCTTTTATTCTAACCCAGATTACCTCGGAACCCCTATTATGCCACCTCTCCAAAACCCTTTTGCAATCTTCGTGTTCCCCCTCACCTGGAGATGAAGTTTCAGGATCCAAACAATCCCTCAAATTGCTCATCACCTCTAACACCTTAATTGTTCCGACTAAAGATCTATGTGCCTTCAGTAAGAAAGATCACACTTCTTGCCTTCTCTGTCGTTCAGAGCCTAAGGCTTCTTCTTCTCCTTTTGCTTTCGCTTTCAAGAATTTGAAGAAATGCCAGGCTCCGGTGGACATGTGGATTTGAATTAGTGACATTAGTAAGCGAAAGGTGAAACCCTAAGCCGGGTGTAGGAGCAGTTGAGCACACGAACTATGTCGATGAAAACGACATTCGAATCTTCAAACCGTTAAATCATGGAGGCCAAAAACTCAGTTAGCTTATTGGTGGTTTTGGAGTCCTCCATTATCATATTCAAGTCTCGCCGTTTCGACAAATCCTAATTTTGCTGTTAAAAAATCACCCGCAGTATCATACCCATAAATCTAATGGATCTGGAGTCAATCGTTGACCTGAACTAATGACAAAGATGGCTCTCTTTAACAAAAAATTTTGATCGCAACACTTACAAAGTTTTAATTGTCAATGTCGCATTACAATGGTATAACCTGCCTTCTCTTTTTGTAAGAAATTCTCCAATTGATTAAACTCGGCTGCTGTTAACATATCTACCGCAATAAACTTGGTCAAATCTCAGTTAGAAGAGAGCGAGGGTTAGTTTTGAAATTTTGCCTTCAATGTGGAGCCCACCTGTGCTGAGTTGGCATGACTCTTTAGCTACTTAACGACTTCACTTGATGGAATCATGAGAGAGTGATTATTGGATGAGAAATGATAGTGTGAGGGTGTCTTTGATGAAATTGAAAGTCTAGGGACTGAATTAATTTATGATCTAAACCACAAGTAGTAAACAATATTTAGTCCTTTAAAAAATAGTTTGGACTAAATTCAGTTTGCCCCCTCCAACTTTGGGACAAACATCAGTTTCCTCCCTGATCTTTTTTTTTTTAATCATGATCATCCATACACTTTTAATTTCCATCACTTGTGTTCAAATTTAAATTTGACTCCAAACATGTCGTCATAAGTTGACTTGGCATCTACATCATGGCCCACATGAAGGGTAAAATGGACATTTTTACTATAAAAAGATTAAACAAAAAAAAAAACTTAATTTGCACCTCTCTTTCTCTAACTCTCTCTCCCTCTCTCCCTAATCTCCGACTCACTCTCTCCTTAAATCCCCTTCAGACCTAGTTCAATTCCACCAGCTAAATGACTCCGTCCAAAACAATCTAGTAGAAAACCTCCAAAATTCGATAAAATTCCAGGTACCCATCACCGAATTTCACCTAATTAAGTCTCAAGAGTCGTCCCCAAGAATCTTCATCTAAGTCCCCACAGATTTTCTTCGAATAGTGGCAGGCTGGCAGCGCGTGTAGGGGAGGTTTCTGTTTCAAGAATTTGTTTGTTTATTTTAGTGGAGGTTAGTGTAATGTGTTTGGATTTTGATTTAGTTGAGCATTACCCGTCAGAGTCGGTGAGAGCTGAGCTGTAGGCGGAATTGGATCTTTCTGATCTTCAACTACAGATGTGGTTTTGCCACCGGAGATTAAAGGACCGTAAGCCGACGCCAACGACTAGAAAGCGATAAAGGAAGGACTCTCCGGCCGGAACAACATGAATGGTTGCTGAGGAAATGGCGGAGAGTAAGTAGTCGCCGCCGCCACAGTAGTCAACAATAGAGGTTCAAGCTGTTGCTTTTGTGGAGGTGCGGTTGGAGGAGCCATTCAGGAAGGAAGGGCCAATACTGGGCTTGGAGTTTGATCCGTTGCCAACTTGTTGCATTTGGTTCCTCCGTAGCAATGACCAAAATATCGACAGTTCAAAAAAAAAACAAATTCCGAAGAAAATATCAAGAAAATATCTAATATCGATGGAAATTTTACCAAAATTTTTGGTAAAAGTTATATGATTAGCTAAAAATAACATATTGGAAAGATCTTAAAATTAATATCGGTATTTGTAAAAAATGAAAATTTCAAAGAAATATCAAGTATATTGTGGATATTTGAGTCCTTGCTCCGTAGGTACATTTCGGTTTTTTTTTTTTAATTTCTTAGTCCTTATAGTCATATAGTTTAATTAAAGGCGTAGTGATTAAAAACATAGGAGTAGTGCTATTTTAATTGAGAATTGCTCAGTGGATTTCTGGCCGCCTTTTTTTGCTGTTTCCATTTCTCTGTGATTCGCACATATAATTACTGCTTTCTTCAAGTCCGGCGAGAGCAAGAAGGTCTTCTTTCTTATCGAAAGCGACATCAGATTGCACACTATATATTGCCTATGTTTATTTTGCTCAATTTTTTTTATTTTGTTTTTGGTGCTCAAGAGTTCATAGTGTTCGTGGCTTTCTTCTTTTGTATTGTAGGGACAAGAGTAACACTCCATCTAGTTTTACCAGAAGAAGAAGAAGAATGGGGTGGAAGGCAGGTAGAATGAGGGTGTGGATTAGAGCAAAATCTGAACAAAGGGTAATTTGGACATTTTGCCCTTCTTAGGGGTCCAAAAGCTAAAAAGTGGGTCATGCTGTTGGTGCCAAGTCAGCTTGTGACGTCATGTACGAAATCAAATTTGAAATTTGGACGCAAGTGATGGAAATTAGAAGTGCAGGGACAATCATGATTAAAAATAAAATAAAAATCAAGAACCAAACTGATGCATGTTTGCCCCGAAGTTGGAGGGGGCAAACTGAATTTAGTCCAAATAATTTAGGTATAAAGTTACTGTACAAAACAACATTAGCGGATGTTAAGATGCAGAAAACATGTCAACTATTTGTAGAGTTTGTTAGAAATTAGTTACATAAGAGTTCGTATAAGAGTTGTAATCCAACTCTGAATGGTTGGTTAACCCTTGTAAAATTTGTAAAATATTATTTGGACCTAATATTATCTACATTAAGTAAATAACAAATTGATTAAGCTTATTACAATAAATAGGAAATATATGAATTATCTACCTAGACACCTAATGAGTTTTGGTATGTCACTCATATAGTTAGGAATCCATTTTGATCAAAATAAATATCTAATTAGTTGATATGATAAATTATAGCATCTGTCAAATAACTCATTGGCTAGAATCAATGATTCTTTTATGGGAAGACCTATCTAGCTTGTATATATAGGTGCTTGAAGTCCCTATTCACTATGTGACAAAACATTCAGTCCTGCCCCATAAAGAGGAGTTAAACACATAGTCGAGTAGAAGATTTCTTGCGTGTGGCTGCTTGATGTTTTGGAGCTCGGATTATGTGTGTTGAATAGCTGTGTTGCTGCTACTGCTTTTGAAGGAATGATTGTTGTGCATGAAGCAGGTGATGCATCTCCTCTTGTTGTATTCTAGTTCATATTGTATTGATCGTTTGGTTGTGTTTATGCATTTTGTGAAACGATCTTAATTGGTTTGCTCATTATGTTAACAATTGGTATCAGAGCAAAATTTCACAATTCATAAATCATTTTTAGAAGATCAATTCATTGTATTTTGAACTAGAGTTTTATGTTATGTTGAATTACAAAACGTTTTGAGAAATTAGGGTTTTGGTTAACAGGCCAAGAAAAAAAAAATTAAATTCGGATTAAGATTGCTTTTGGGAATTATTACTTCTGCTAAAATTGTTGCAGAATTGCAGTCACAAAGGTTAGGCCTTCTGAGAACCATGTTTCGATTCAAAGCTTTAATTCGTTTTCTGTTGAATTACAAGAACACTAGAAGCATTCCTGGCGTCACCTAGGCTAGAGTAGATGGTGACTGGATGAAATTTAAGTTTTGGTGTGCTTCTGTCTCTGAATTAAATTGAGTTGAATTGAAACGATTTTGTGCTTTCTCTGTGATTGCTTATGGATGGTTGTGCTTAATATTTTGCATTCTGCTAATATATATCTGTGATTGAACAATGATTATATGATAAATTGATGAATGTTTGAGTTAAGAAGTTCACTGTCTCGAATTGAATTTAGTTAAACTTTATTTAGGTCACAGGTTGTTGCAAATAAAAATGGGCATGTTGCACAAAGCAATTTCTGTTATTATTTGCATTTGATCATTAAGATAAAAATGACCTGGAAATTTGTGTTAATTGTTTTCAAACTGTGCTTACTAGTGTCTTCCAAAGAAGTGTTAATATAGCATAGTTTGGAGACAAACAGCTTCACACATGATTTTGAATTCATATTTTGATACTTAAAGACTCTTCTACTGTCATAAGATGTTGATTGTCTTTTTGGATAATTTGAGTTCTCTAATTATGGGGTGAAGATTTAGAAACTTAAGTACATTATATCTACTGCTACAAAAGTGTTGCCTAATGTGAAATTCAGATTTGGGGTATTTTCATTGACATAGTATCTTGTGGTACTTGTTGCCATTATGGTTGATATTTTGTTTTGATGTTTTATGTGTTTTTGAACTGCTTTTGGAACTAACACATAAATCTGCAGAAATATTGCTAAATTGAAACTTTGTATTTTTGCGTTTTGAAATTGGAACTTACAGAATTTTTCTTTTTGACTTTGCTCATTAGGAAGTATTTGCATGAACCTCAACAATGTTTTGATGCTCAATGGAACAAACTTTAGAGCATGGAGGGATTCGGTAGAGCGTTATATGATGATGCATGAGAATATAGACCTAGTCTTTCATGAGGATGAACCTGAGGAATTAACTAAAGATAGTTCAGCTGAGGAGGTTAAGGCATTTAAAGCCTGGCACAGGTCAAATAGAATGGCCAAGAACACCATTAGGAACACTATGTCTAACACTGTAAGAGGTAGTGTAGAAGAACCTGACTTGGCTACTGACTTTATGGAGGCCATTGAGAGAAAATTTAAAGAGAGTGAGAAAGCAGAAGTTGCAAGATTGTCTAAGGCTTTCCATGAGCTGAAGTATGAAGGATCTGGGGGAGTTAGAGAGCACATAATGAAGCTTATCCACATTAATGCTAGGCTCAGGGAGTTACTGATGGGAGTGAATGATAGACAAGTGGTGCATGTTGCACTGCATTCTTTGCCAAATACCTTCAGTGGGCTTAGAACTAGCTACAATGCTCTAAAGGATATCTGGACCATAGATGAGCTCATATCTATCTGTGCTGATGAAGAAGATAGAATTAAGAAAGAGAGAGAGAGCCTGCAATCTCTGTGAACCTGGTGGAAAAACCAAAGAAAAAGAAGAACAAGCTTAAGGTCACCAAAACCATCACTAAGCCATTTGGAAACACATACTGCAGCACCTAACACCACCCAATCTTTTAAGTTCAAGTGCTACTTTTGCAAAAAAGTAGGACATATGAAGAAGGACTGCTCAGGTTTTAAAGCTTGGTTGGTGAAGAAGGGTAAGAATTTCTTAAGTACTATAGAAACTTTTTCTTTAGAAATTAATTTTGTCAATATTGAACCTCACACTTATTGGTTAGATTCTGGCTCACCCTTGCATATTACGAATTCTTTACAGGGATTCACAAAGAAGAGGGCACCAAGAAGTGAGGAAACCAATGTCTGTGTGGGAAATGGCATGAGGGTTGCAGTGAAGGCTATAGGAACCTTAAGACTAGATCTAGGTTTTGGAAATTTTTTAGTTTTGGATGATGTTTATTACATTCCCTCGATTAAGAGGAATTTGCTTTCTTTGTCTTTTTTGGTTAAGACTGGTTGCTGTTTTTACATTGATTTAGATGGAATAAAAATTTCTAAAGGTTCCTTGTTATATGGTTCTGGTGTTATTTTGGATAATTATATGAAATTGAATTGTTCAATACCTCAACAAGTAATCTCACTTGTTGAAGACAAAAATAAAACATTAAGTAACAACACCATCACATGTGTTAAAAGGACCTTGTTCAATGATAAATCAGCTTATTTGTGGCATAGGAGACTAGGCCACATTTCCAAAGAAAGACTGCAAATATTAGTAAAGAACAAAACACTTCCAGCACTAGACTTTTCAGACCTAGCAGACTGCATTGAATGTTTTAAGGGTAAAATGACAAACTTAAGAAAAAAGACTGCTAGCAAAAGTAAAAAACTGCTATAGTTAATTCATACAGATATATGTGGTCCCTTCAGGCATAGAACAATATGTGGAAATGTTTATTTCATTACATTCATAGATGACTATTCAAGGTACTGTTACATCTACCTATTCTCAGAAAAATCACAGTCACTTGAGGCATTTAAAATTTTCAAAACTGAAGTTGAACATTAACTAGAAATGACAATTAAGACTGTGAGGTCTGATAGGGGGGGTGAATTTTATGGTAAATATACTGAGCAAGGACAACAAAAGGGTCCATTTGCTTTATATATGCAAGATGTAGGTATAAAAGCTCAATATACAACACCATACATTCCCCAACAGAATGGTGTTACAGAGAGAAAGAATAGAACTTTGTTGAATATGGTAAGAAGTATGATGTGTACTTTTGGGTTGCCAAAAATGTTTTGGGGAGAAGCTTTAAGAACTGCAAACTATCTTTGCAATAGGTCCCCAAGCAAGTCTGTGGATAAAACACCATTTGAGTCTTGGTGTGGTAGGCAACCTAGTCTGCATCATTGCATATATGGAGTTGTAAAGCTGAGAATTTACAATCCAAATATAGGAAAACTTGACCCTAAATCTATACTTGTCATTTTATAGGCTATTGTGAAAAATCTAAAGGTTATAAACTCTATGCATCTCACTACTCACCTAGAATTTTTGAAACTCATCAGGTTAAATTTCTGGGGGAGAGTATTCACAATACAAAATTTGAAGATTTAACTGATGATTTTGAGGAAATTGTAGAAAGTGAGGATACAGAAATAGAAATGCCAAACTTTAAGAATAATGCAAAAACTGAAAGTGAAGTTCACAATGCAGTAGGTGGTGACTTAGAACTTGAAAACCAAAATGTTGAAGTGGCTGAACCTATACCAGATCAAAATGTTCCTAAACCTCAACAAAATGTAGCTGAATCTAGAAGATCACAAAGAACTAGGAAGCCAACTTTTGGTGGTCAAAATGATATTTATGAGGTTTATCTGCAAGAAGTTGAGATCACTTTAGCAGATGATAATGACCCTGTAAATTTTAAGCAAGCTGCAGAAAGTAATGAGTCAAAACAATGGAAGAAAGCCATGGATGTAGAGCTTGAATCCATGTATAATAATGAAGTGTGGGAGCTTGTGAAGCCAGATCCAAATCACAAGCCTATAGGCAGCAAGTGGGTGTTCAAAACTAAGAGAGATGCCAAGGGAAACATTGAGAGACACAAAGAAAGACTTGTAGCTAAAAGGTTCACACAAAAGGAGGGTATAGATTTTACAGAAACATTTTCACCAGTTTCAACTAAGGACTCTTTTAGAATCATAATGGCTCTTGTAGCTCACTATGATATGGAGTTACATCAAATGGATGTAAAAACAGCCTTTTTAAATGGTGAACTAGAGGAAGTGATATACATGTTACAACCAGAAGGCTATATTGAAACTGGAAAAGAAAACTTAGTCTGTAAGCTTAAGAAATCTATATATGGACTTAAACAGGCATCTAAACAATGGTATAGAAAATTTGATTCTGTGGTTGAATCTTTTGGTTTTACATAAAATCTAGTAGATGAATGTGTTTATCTTAAAGTTGTTGGAAACCAGTTTGTTTTTCTTATCCTATATGTAGATGACATTCTCCTTGCTAGCAGTAACATTAAGTTACTGAAAGAT
>BDJD01001409.1:32878-44719 GCA_002564525.1 Rosa multiflora | reverse complement strand
AGGAATTGAGATAAAGAGAGACAGAGCACAAGGTTTATTGGGATTATCTCAACAAGCCTACATTTCAAAAATACTTCAGAGGTTTGATATGGCTACTTGTGCTCATGGGGAGGTTCCAATATCTAAAGGAGATAAATTAAATAAGGATCAATACCCTAAATCAAATGTTGAGAAAAGGGAAATGGAGTCTGTACCATATGCTAGATTAGTTGGCAGTCTCATGTATGCACAAGTGTGCACTAGGCCAGATTTATCCTTTGCAGTTGGCATGTTGTCTAGATTTCAATCTGATCCTGGACACAAGCATTGGACTGCTGGCAAAAAGGTATTGAGTTACCTACAGAGGACTAAGAGTCACATGCTTGTGTATAAGCGTGTGAAGAAACTTGAACTTGTAGGCTTCACAGACTCAGATTTTGCAGGCAATTATCCTGCATCAATGAAGTCTACTTGTGGCTATGTATATATGTTGGCAGGTGGTGCAGTGGCTTGGAAAACAATGAAACAATTCATTGATAGCCACATCCACCATGCAAGCATAAATTATAGCCATATATGAAGGTGTATGTGAAGGCCTATGGATCAGAAACCTTCTTTTGGAAACAAAGATCTTAAGTAATCTTGTTGATGGAAAGCTGAAAGTTTATTGAGATAATGAAGCTGCTGTGTTCTTCAGTAAGAATAGCAAAAGGTTCAATAATTCAAAACATATAGACTTGAAGTTCTACAGTGTGGGAAAGAGGGTAAAAGATGGAGAGATTGAAATAGCTGCCATTAGCACAGATGCACAGCTTGCAGACCCTTTTACCAAGGCATTACTAGTTTCAGTTTTCAAGAAGCATGTTGAAGACATGGGAATTCTCTCTAGTTTAGATTCCTGAGTTCAGAAAGAGCAAAAGTCATAAAGATTATATTTTCAGTTTCTTAGTTTGAAAGTTTCAATTTTATTTCAGTTTACAGTTCATGTCAGAAACAATATGTATTCATATTTTGGTCAAAATGAATAAAGCTTGAGGTATTTCCAGATATATTGTTTCACAGCTTGATCTTATTTTGAAAATATTTGATTGCTGCTATTTTAGTTTTGTTGATTATCAGGTGGATAGAAATATGCATATATTCAGTAAGACGCAAACATGCAATCCACTAGTGCTTAAGTAAATAATGTTTGCATTATGATTTTGATATTCAAAATTTTTAGTTGGACTATAATCAAGTGTTTACTGCAGAATGACATACTTTAGCACTTGATTTCATCATATCAGGTTTGTAGTTCATGTGAGATGCAGAGGTTATTATTGGTGATTTGGAACAAATATGTTTACATAAGCATGTTTATTTCCAGGTTCTATTTTAGCTGCTGCGTTCTTGACAGAACTGAATGGATCTTGAGAAACCATATATTTCAGTGCACATTTTGGCTATTTTCTTGAATGAGTTTTGGTTTAGTTGTTATGTAGAGACAATATTGGTCCAAGGGGGAGATTGTAAAATATTATTTGGACCTAATATTATCCACATTAAGTAAATAACAAATTGATTAAGCTTATTAGAATAAATAGGAAATATATGAATTATCTACCTAGACACCTAATGAGCTTTGGTATGTCACTCATATGGTTAGGAATCCATTTTGATAAAGATAAATATCTAATTAGTTGATATGATAAATTATAGCATTTGTCAAATAACTCATTGGCTAGAATCAAAGATTCTTTTATGGGAAGACATATCTAGCTTGTATATATAGGTGCTTGAAGTCCCTATTCACTAAGTGACAAAACATTCAGTCATGCCCCATAGAGAGGAGTTAAACACATAGTCGATAGTAGAAGATTTCTTGCGTGTGGCTGCTTGAAGTTTTGGAGCTCGGATTATTTGTGTTGAATAGCTGTGTTGCTGCTACTGCTTTTGAAGGAATGGCTGTTGTGCATAAAGCAGGTGATGCATCTCCTCTTGTTGTATTCTAGTTCATATTGTATTGATCGTTTGGTTGTGTTTATGCATTTTGTGAAACGATCTTGATTTGCTCATTATGTTAACAAAATTACTTAGAGAAAAATCAATATCAGTTCATCATCTTCTTCCTCAGTTTTCTTTCGTTCTTAGATTGATTTCCTGCTAGCTTTCTTCAACCTTTTGCTATTTCACCATGAATTTCAGCAAAAACCTAGTTCATGCCAGAGTCAAAGGTCTTTGCCCATTTATTGCGGAACAATAAACTCCACGCTAATTTTCTTTTGTAATTCCTAGGCCATCTAGAATTAACTGGCCAAGTCCTGATTTCCTTTTTGTTCTATATATATAATCCACTACTGCCAATTTCCACGAAAATATATAAACTAATTTGGTCGTCCTTTTAAGTAGTTGTAATTCCATTCCACTTGAGTTGTATTGCATGCATAATGAAAACATGCATGGTTTGTCTAATTGTGTTATTGAAGGAGATGGGACTAAAATTGATAAATGCGTGCAGTAGGTACAAGGAAGGTTTTAAATATCGGTTTTAAATATGAGAGATTTACTAATAAGGTAAACTGTCCCGTTCCAATACCCAGGTGCAAAGGGAGCCGAGCTTACTATGCGGTCTTCTATAATTTGCGCAAAGCTAAGCCCCATTAATGTCTATTGAAGAAAATTACAAAATTGCCACTCAACATTGAAGTGACAGAAAATCACAATACTGCCACTAAATTACAAACCAACTCAGGGTCTGCATTATCAAAATTTGGTTGTCATGCTTTACCAATTTTGAAACATTAGACCAATTTAAGCTTGCAATTATTAAGAAGAACTCTTGAAAAGCTATTGATTATCAATATTTCTACTTATTTCTCTCAATACAAAAATAATAAATTCTAGAATATTTGGCTCAACTAGACTAAGAAAACACTAATATCATATGACTACAAAACATGAGATTCTGAATCTATAGGTTCAATCTTCATTTCCTGATCAGCTTTCTTCACCATTACCATGCAGAGATCAGGATTTTTCATATTTTTCCGCTCAGTTCCAATGGCTGAAATCTGTACAAAAACTAGCATTTATAAATAACAGCAAATTACTTGGATAAGTAGCAAAAATATAATCCTATTGACCCTCAGTAACAAACAAATATCATTATTGACCCATAGTAGCAAATATATATTGCTACTGAATCTTATTAGCAAATAGATAATTCAATGACAGTCAATAGCATAAAGGTATTTGCATCATCACCTAAAAAAAATGAATATTTGTTCGTCAAAAGAAGATTGTTATTCACCCTCAGTAACAAATAGATATCATATTAACCCTCAATAGAAAATAGATATTGCCACTGAATCTTAGTAACTAATAGATATTATTTCACTGATAGTCAATAGTATTTAGATATTTGCATCATCACTAACACATGAAGAACGTCTTTTACTGCAAAAGAAGATTGTTTTGATATTTAGTAACCAAAAAAAAAATTTCTATTGACGCTCGGTGGAAAATGAATAGTTGCATCTTCAACAGCACAATAGGAACGTTTTTCATTGCCCAAGAAATTAAGATTTATAGTGACAATCACTAGCAAATAAATATTGTTATTGACATGCTAAGACATATTTTTTCAAAATACAATTGTAACTCGATCACTAACAATATGGATTAGATTCATTTTCATTCCATGGGAGAAATCCACCATAAAGTGAAGTGAGTATCTCAATGAAAGACAAATTCACTATTATTAGTGACTTTTAGTAACGAACAATCCGCAAATCATACTCCATAAAGATTGAGTTTATAATGCATGAATGAATATAACCATTTATAATCACTATGCATCATGTATATAACCATGTCAGGAATTGAGTTTAGTGTCAATATATATCATATACAAACTATATCAGAACACAATTATCTTGAACTTTGAGTCAATTCCTCTATGAAATGGTGACTCAATACCTAATGAACGGCGACCTTAGCTCACAAGAATAATCACAAATGCTAGAGCCCAAGATTTGCAATTGGAAGGACTTCGATTTCCAAATTTCTTAGAGGTAGGGAGAGGTCTATCTCTTTAGTTGAAATGAATATGCAAAAGAAATCGATTCTGATCAAATAATTGCAAATATCGTTATAATTGCATAACTAATCTCACTCGATATAAGATTCTGAAATCCTAATCAATCCCTCACTGTGTCTCTCTTCTGTTGGTCTGATCTCTCTCTCTCTCTCTCTCTCTGTGAATGAAGCAGAGGAAATATCTGGATCTGATATTGTTAATAATAGCAGAGGGGTGTTGTGAAGACCCGAAATTTCATTAAATAAATTCATGTAATTCAATAATATTTTGGATAATTGAATTATGAATATTGAGACTATTTCGTAAGTCGTTGTACTAGAATTTGGTTTCGATTCGATTTTATTTCGAAAACGAAAGTTATTTAGGGGGTCTCGAAAAATTGACTTTTTATACGTTCAGAATTTGGGAGAATTTCCTTCATGAAAGTTGTAGAACTTGTCGATACTAACTCGTGCATATATGGAAAATCGGAGTTCGTATGAATTAATTATGAATTTTTGAAGATATTTCCCTTTTAGTATAAAGTTTCCATTTTTGGAAATTTCCAAAAATGTTTCATTTTTCCATTTCCGGAAAACTGCCGAAAACTCTCTCTCTCCCGTCTCTCCTCGCGTTCCGCCCCAGTAGGCTTCTCCTTCCATTTTCTCCGTCGTCCAGCCACAGCGAGCAACCCCAAAGGGCTGCACGGCTTCGCCTCGACGCCACCTACCTCCTAGCTCCGACCACCAAAACCCGAGATCCTTAGCTCCCTGAACTCGCCTCAACCCCTTGATCATGCTCTAAGAAGGATTGCACATGTAGTGATTGATTTCACGTTGATCGGAGCTTCGCCCATTTCTGAAAATTTTCCGACCACCTCGACTGGTTTTAGGTAATTTCGATCCCTTCTCGCCATTTCCAGCTTACATGGTAGTTAGGAAAGTTGTTCAAATTGATGAAACGAATAGGAGAAGCCTGGCCCCGATGCCATTGGCGGTGGTCGGCGGCGGCTCTGCCTATAACTTCGGTAGCCTTTTCCGGCCACTTCCGGCCACCCCAAGGGCAGTTTCTGCCCATTTTTAGGTTCTACATGTTGAGATGATCATTTTGATATACAATATGTAATTTTTGGAGATAGTATGATTAAGTTATGAATTTTACGATTTCGATCGATTTCGATCGTTCGATTTGTGATCTGTGAAGATTGGATCGTCCGATAGACTTGTAGTTTTGATATATTGATTGTATAACTGTCCCGATGACTTTGTGTGGTCACGGGCGAAGATCCAAATGTTGGATCTTTGTATAATTGTGTTTTAGTATTTGGAATGCGATCCGTGAGGATCAGACCATTTAATCATCGTTAAATTTCGATCCAACCGTTGGATCTTCATATAATTTTAGATAGGAGAATTCCAAGGGCTATCCGTGAGGATTTGACTGTTGGATCATCGTTTAATTTCGATCCGATCGTTGGATCATCATTAATTTAGAATCCAACTGTTGGGTTGTCGTTTAAGTGTGTTTTATGAAGAGTTTGCAAGTTAAGGTCATGTTTGATTAGGTGATTGACGGATTGATTTGTGGACGATTTCGGATCATTATTTGAGCTATAAAAAGACGTAGCTGGATTAGTGGTGAGTAAATCGCACATGGTTCATTTACGAACCGAAATTCAGTGATTTATATTCAATTGTGAATGTGTGGAAATTGTTTAAGAAATAAAGATTTGTTTGAAATAATATGAACTCGATCGACTACGGTTCGTAGGGCTGCAGTTCATAGGTAAGAAAATGAATTTAAGTATAAAATGAATTTCTTGTTTTTGATGCATGTGAACTATAGTTAGTATTAGCGGTCATTCCTGTGAGGGTGACTACATGTGTGTGTGTGTGTGTGTATTTACATGAAATATATATTGGATGGTATGACACTTGGTGAAGTATTGATTTAATTTGATTTATTTACTATATCAGGAATTACTCATTTGAAGTTATAAATTATTGTATTTGTCAAGTTGATTTTGATGATGAGTAATTTGAGTAAAGTGTGATAATTAAGTCGTATGGACAAATTTAACATTGGAGTCGAATATTCTTATCACACCGATGATTGAGGCAATTATTATCGTAAGATTGAACCTTGGCCGAGGTGACAGGTTACGATTCAGTTAGAGTTCTAGTCTGTCTGCCATTGTACTTCTTGGGGGATAACTTTGAGTTATCGCGCCCTTGAGTGCAACGTACTGCTTGGGGGATGACTTTGTGTTATTGCGCCCTTGAGTACAATATACCTCTTGGGGGATACATAGTATTATCACGCCCATGGTATATTTTTGGTGTGTAAAAGAAAGTGCGGTTGTTCTTTCTTAGTCGTTCAGTGGAACTTGAATTGATAAGAAATCTTTAGTTGCTTTCTTAGTGATCATTGTGGGATGCGAGTTGATTGATGCTTGAAGTGACGTTGCGCACTTCAATTACTTATGCTAAGAAATGCTTGAATTGAAATTGTTAACTTAATTTGTGCAATTCTTAAATTTACTCATACGAGCTTTCAAAAACTTACCAGGTTTTGTGTTTGCAATCCCGGTACACTATTCAAATGGTGTAGCTGATAATCCTACAGGTCAGGAGAACCAGGGCGGTGATCGTGCGGTTTAGAATATTAGTATTTGATTTACAGCATTTGTATTTGTGAGGTGAGTTATGCTCATTTGAGCCTTACAATTTGATTTGTGAGAGCATGCTGTAATAAATAACTTGATGATTTGGTTTATGTAATATTGAGTGGTGTGAGGTGTGGTTGTTTATGAGAAAAAAATTCAGGATATTATTTGTATGAGTTGTTTTAATTCATGTTTCGGATTTGAGTTTGTTATTCAAAATCCGGGGTGACAGGTGTTTATGTCAATTCTTATCTAATAGAAAAACTAATAAAAAAGAAAGAAAACGCCCGCATGGGCTTTAAGGATCCACATGGGTCTTATGGCCAATCCGCATGGGAATACAACCACTGGGCTTTGTGGATGGTAAATAGTTGATTACCATTGTAGTTTATGGTAATTTTCTATTTAAATATCTATCGGAACTTTGAAAAGGGGAGATATCGGAAATAACGGGGATATAGAAGAAAATATATCTTTTTTGAAAGAGTCAATTTATTAGAATTACATATAAATACATATGAATGTCAACTTCATCTACATCCAAAAAGAGACTCTATATGGTTGAAAAGCAGCTCGCTGGTCGACGAAATTATAATAATCAGACCAAGACATATGACTCATATAGTACGAATTGTAGTGATGAACATGATAGTTATAGATCTCTTTAGAGCTGTCATTTGTTTCCCCTATAAGGGGATAATAAGAATGAATCCAACTAGATGACTGATCATATACTTCTCCATATTGATTATATCCATAAGCATCATAGCCAAATTGATTGTTGCCTTCATGAGATTCATTTGAGATCCCACTGCGCTCTATGCCTAAACTGATAGAGTCAAAACTTAAGGCAATTAAAGAAACATCAGATGGGGTACTTTGATCATCAGTTGCACCTCTAGTCCTCCTCCCATATCGGGTCTTCTCTTGATCACCATGACCAGCTGTTCTCACTCTGTGGTCTTCATCTTGGATGGTATGATCAGAATTACCTTCATAGGTAAATTGGTTTAATCATCCACCCATAGAAGATTGTCCATATTCATATCGATCTTTCACCTCTACCACCTGTTCCGCTTCCACCCCCTCCACCATCATCAGAACAATCTGGAGTTGCTGTACCACCCCACGCATCATCACTATCTAAATTATCTCCTGTGTTGTTAACAACTTCTTTAGATAAGACCCTCTCTACATTGATTCCGGTATTAGTTGCTGTTTCTATAACTTGTGGAAGAGGTTTTCTAGCTTCATCATCAAGGTGTGCAGGCATAATCCAATCATGAAGAGGATCAATGCCATTATCAAGCGACTCACTTGCAACATGAAGTAGATCTATATAGTTGCTTTCATTGACCACATTATTCATTGCCTATCTATCTTGCAGCAGCAGCTTCATGTTGTAGTAGTAGTAGTATACAAGCTTTTCCAACTTCTAATATGTCAAACGGTTCCTATGCTTGGTATGAATAATAGCAAATGTACTCCAATTTCTCTCACACGCAGAAGAAGAAGCCGTTTGTGCTAAAATACGTGTTGCAATGCTCGGTATGTTTGGTGCAGAATACTCACATTGTGACCACCAATCAACTGTAAATGAACTACAATGAGTTACTTCATTAGCAGATCAACATTTTCTATTAATGAAATTATATGTGTGTGTATTAATGTATACATATACCACAAACCTGTTTTTCTAGTTTCCAGTGTTTCTATTAATTGAGCCAAATGATTCCTTTGCATCTCTAAAGCATACAATCTACATTAACCATTTGAAAATTGGTCATTTATAATCCAAACTTTTTTAAGGTTGTCATCAATAAGAAGTTACCTCATCCACAAACGTACCCACAACTTCTCCATTTATGTTAAATTGTTTGACAACTATTGCCAGAGAGCTTGTGAAACGTGTGCTATGACCAACATTTGGTCGATAATGAAAATTTGGGTTTAAGAAATGTGCTACAAACAAGAAACCAACAAGTTATATAATATAAATCTAACTAAGTAATTATCAAAATACAAACGTATTTCGAGATAGAGGAGATTTCTCCTCACCTAGATTTGCCTTGAGGAGATCTCTCTTTGCACAGATTTGCATTTAGAGAATTACTTAGTTTTTTCCTATTTTTTGTTTTTTTACATTTGATTTTACAAATATTTCTTTACTTTATCGGGGATATATCCCAAATATCTAATATATCGAGAATATTTGCAGAAACAGTAGAAGATAAGATATTCATCCCCTAAGATATTTCGGTCAGTTGAAAGTGGGAGATATCGGGAGATATATCGAAAATATCGCAGATATTTAAAACCCTGTGTACAAGTTCTTCTAACTCCAAAAAGTTTGAAATATTTTTATAAGAGTTAATAATATCATCAAGAACTATATATAATAGCTAGCATTGTTCGTTTTTTTTTTTTTTTGGCTGAAGAGAACGTTCATAGAAACAGAGAAACAAGAGAACAAACAGAGGCTTCCCAGAACAAGGAAAGCAAGAAGAAAACAGAAGAAAAGAAACAAAAACAGAGGATACAACAAAGTAAAAACTGAACAGAGGCCTTCTGATCGTTAATCAATTTTCATCAACCAAATCAAATATTTCAACCATGAGGTGCTGGTTTGGCTTCCGGAACTTGTACGGACCCCTTTTGTAGCTTTGCCTTTATAATATCCATGGAATCCAACCGACACTTAGTCATTTCTGCAATGTCGAAAACAAAATTCTTCAGTAATACAGTAATGCATTTCTTACACGAAATCCCCAGTAGCCATGAGTATATTGAAAGTGATCCATCAGTTTCTTTGCCCTATCTATCTATCATGTTTAGAGATTGCATATTACTCATCTTACATGCAGTTGCGGATCTATAATGTAAATTGAGGTGGACTAATCTAAGTTTGTTAATAAGAATTTTTTTTTTGAAGACTAGGTTTTATAAGAAATTTTAAATAAATATTAATAGAAAATCTTGTAAGTAAAGAAAAAAAGTTACAAGAAAATGAGGAAGAAGATAAAAAAAAAAAAAAAATTATCTTTAAATTTTTAAGAAATATCAATAGAAAATATAAATGGGAGAACAGGATTCGAACCATGGTGAAGAGCCAAATAAGCTAAATACTTTTCCAATTGAACCAACGACAATTTGACGAAACTCTTGCACCTATATCATATAAAATATAAGGAATAAA
Organism: Rosa multiflora; assembly: GCA_002564525.1. Lineage (NCBI taxonomy): Eukaryota > Viridiplantae > Streptophyta > Magnoliopsida > Rosales > Rosaceae > Rosa > Rosa multiflora. Next base: position 34,822 of record BDJD01001409.1, on the reverse strand, counting down.
TACGCCTCTGATTACATGCACGTAGTATGCATGTTTTATATTCAAATAAAATCATGTGTTATCGATCCCTGTTAAAGCTGAATATTACACATATATCTTAATTATTGTATAGATGATGGAAGAAAAGTAGAAAATGAAAGGGAGAGAGCTCAACTGCCGCTTGGAATTCGGGAACCTTCAACGAAGACCATATTGGTTGAGAACAGTGGCAATAGGATGAAGAGAATCATCATGCAAGCAGCACAGGCCTTGTGAACCATTTTCTAATTGTACACACTTATACAGCAGGGTTGCTCCTTTCCAATTCCAGTAGCTTCTATATATAGGACATTTTCGTTGTAGGGTTTAGGACATTTTAGTAATTGACCTTGCGTCACTAGTCTATATAAAGCTAGTCAAGGTCTTTGGCCACAGTTTTTAGACTAATATTCCACGTATGAAATTTCTTCGGCGATATTTTCTCATTCCATATATTACTGCTCAAGACTCCATGATATTTTCCAAATGCTTGAAAATAAGAATGTTGACCAAGGACTAACTAGCTAGCCGTATATTGATGAAAATTTGATGAACGCTTGTTTCTCTATCTCATTTCCACTTGTTTTGGTATAATTTAACAATTGAAACCGTTTGCTGTATGTAAAAATTTACATTCTTGCCTTCTTCTTCTTTTTCTCTATTAACGTAAATCTCTTAGGATTATTGAAGTGACAAAACCTTGATAGGGTTTAGGACATTTTAGGCTCTACCAGTTTATTGCAGCCTTACGTACGTAAACCTTTCGCTCATCCGTACTGGTCAATCTCAACCGTCCTTAACGTAAACCTTGATTTATAGTTTTGCCGAGCACTTCTCTATCCATATAAGTAAAACTGTAAGTTGTGATTCTCTTTTCACTCTGGTATGAGAAATCATATGCAAAAGGACCACAAGACACCACTGTTGGCCCAGATCAATTTCATTGCCTCATTTGTCTTTCATTTTATTTTAATTAGGCCATATCTACGTATTTTAATTTTTTTTTTTTGGTGCAAGATTTGCTTAGTATCTTACAATTGACCGCTGTGACTTGGTTTTGATCACCACTTGATAATGTCAGATGATAGTCCAGGTCTATACACTAATTACGTCTTTGATAATTACCCTATATATATAACCAGAATATGTCAAATGATAATTCACATTTCTATGTGATGTTACTGTTTTTCTACCTGACTAACTTAGTGCAACAGATTCAGCCTACACTATAATGTTACCGTACAAGACAACGTACTTACATAAGCAACTAAGCATTGTTTATGAATACTCTTTACAAGGTATAAGTCTACACTTCAGAATAGTACAAAGTGTAAAATACTGTATGCTTGAGCTACACAAAAGATGAGTCTAGATTGACAATTGGCAAGCTTTGAGTGACTGAGTTTCTCCAACACGCCAGAAGCAACTGAGTTGCAGACTTGCAGACATACGGCAATATCTTAGCGGTGACTTGAAAGGAATATCTGGGTTTCTGTTTGTAGGCCTCATCAAAAAGCCCGCGGATCAAGTGGGGCGATGGAGGCCCGCAGGGCTTTTGACCCGGCTCGGCCCGTCAAAAAACCCGTAAAAGCCCGCTAGGCCCGGCCCGTAAAAGCCCCCAAAATATTATATATATATATATATATATATATGTGTGTGTGTGTGTTTTTATATATATATTAATATATATGTATGTGTGTGTGTGTTATATATATAGATATATCTATATGTGTGTGTGTGTTTATAAATATATATATATATATATATATATATATATATATATATATAGACACATATAGATATATATTTGTGTGTGTGTTTATATAGATATATATATATATATATATCAATATATCATATATGTGTGTGCGTGTTTATATATATATATAGAGATATATATATATATATATGTGTGTGTGTGTGTTT
>BDJD01001409.1:0-19791 GCA_002564525.1 Rosa multiflora | reverse complement strand
GACAATATATTTTACTATAAATTACAACAATTCAGGTGTCAAGTGATAATTATGGTCTTATTTATGATACTTGCTTAAAATATGATTCTATTTACCAGAAAAACGATCACTTTACCTATGTGAAAATAAATGTATTGTCGATCTGATAAATAGTCATATTAAACTTAAAATTTATCAAGTCTTTATTCTTGTAATCGGGATCGGGTTGTTCTTTGTATAACTGGAGTTCTTTCTTTTGCAAATTTCATTATCGATGAGATATTTTACAACAAACCCCCAGATTTGATGTATTTAGTGATAATTATAGTTGTAATTAAAGTAATTATTATATTTACGATCTTTAGTACAAGGTTTTGAACAATTTACGTATAAAACAATTAATGAATACTTAGAATGTGTTCAAGTAAACCCTAATTTGTGTTTGGCCCAAACTATAGGTTATTTGACCTTGTGGTAATAGGGTTAAATTAGAAGGATCTAGATTCCTATTCAATGTATGATTACTTTCCTTGTATGATTGAGATTCTATACATTGTAATCCTCTATATAAAGAGGCCCCTATTATCAATGAGAATAGACAACGATTTCCTCTCAATTTCAGTTTCTCTACAACATGTTATCAGCATGAAGCCCTAACCCTGAAACAAATAGCCAAACCCTGATTCAAGAAGCTAAAAACCTTGAATCCAAATACAAAACATTGAAGCCTTTTCTGCCTCCACCTCACACCTTGAAGAACTCAATCCCAAGAGTCCAGAACCGGCGGCCCCACCCAAGAACCGGTTGGAAACCTACCGAACCGGCCATCGGAAGCTCCATACGACTCGCAGCAAATATTCCACCGGTTCACCATCTTCCGGACCTCCAATTTCCACCAAATTTTGGTAGTAGAAGCCCCTTGATCTGAAGATTCAGGAACCGGAATAAAAAGTCCAAAAACCTGCCTAAACTTGCTAAACTGGCCGCCTAATCGTCTAGCAGAAAAACCAGCAGAAAAGAAGAGAAAAAGAAAAGAAGAAGAAAGAAGCAGCCCAGCCCAAAAGGAAGAAGTCAAAGCCCAGCCCAAAGGTCAAATCCCAGCCCACTGCCACGTCAGCACCGAACCCCACTACGACGTCAGCAACCGGACCCCACTGCCACGTCAGCACCGGACCTCACTGCCACGTCAGCATCCGGTCAACGCCGGTCAGCACTCCGGTCAACCATTTTCCGGCCATTTTCCAGTCAAATTTTCCGACCACCTATTTCAAGGTATTTTTACTAAAAGTTCTCGTTTTTTTAGTTTTTATTCAATTTCTGTTCTTTTTCTCAGGGACTTGCAACCTCCCTTATTCTACCCCCTTTCTTTATCATAGGGGAGACCAAATTAAGCCGAACTTTAGGGGTTCGTACTCACTCCAAGCTTGGAGCTTGTAGAGTTCTCCAAACTTAGAGTTTGTTGAGATAAAACGATCGACCGCAAATATCATTGTTTCGATCTAATCCAACCCCTCTTGGAATCGAATTTCTTGGAAGTGACTACGCTAGGAAATTCCTAATTTCTTGGAAGCAACTACGCTCAGAAATTTTATTTGTTTTCGTGGCAGCCTTTTTCGCTCCGAAACTAACCCTAATTTCTTGTTCTTTTTCAGGATGAGTAACCTGAACAAATTGGACTTTGCTCCATTAGGAACAACTGGCTCTGAATATCATAGGTGGGTTCCTGATATCCGCCAACATCTCAAGGCCGATGGAATCTTGGATACGATTCTCGAGCCTAGCCAGGACGTGCTAACTGTTGAGCAAGCTCAAGCTTTGGAAGCAAATAGAGCATAGGCAAATAAGGCTAAAGCCATTATCGTAATGACTCGTCATATGGATGATTTACTCCAGTATGAGTGTATAAATGAAGAAGACCCCAGAAGGCTGTGGGTCTCACTCAAAGATAGATTTGGCAACGTCCGTAACTCCCTGCTTCCTGACCTAGAAGTGAGATGGCATTGCCTCCACTTCTGTGATTTCAAGTCAGTTCTTGACTACAACTCGGAAGCACTTTGCATTAAATCCTTAATGGAATTCTGTGGTAAAGAGATCACAAATGCGATGTTGATTGAGAAGAATGTCTCTACTTTCCCCGTCTCTGCATTGATGGTTGCTAAGAACTATCTAATCGATATTACTGCAAGACGAATCACAAGGTTTCATGAGCTTATTGGAGCTATGAATGTCGCTGAAAAGCATGACAACATCCTTGTGAAGAACTATAATTTGAGATCCGTGGGAACAAAGCATATTCTGGAATCCAATTATAGTCGCGCCCCAAAAAGAGGGCACCAAGAGTGAAACCCTAATCTTAGGAATACATTTGGACGTTTTGGTCCATATAATCGCTCTACTTGGGAAGGTAACCACCAAAATAGGAGAACACGGAACCGAAAAGGTCAATGTGGAAAGAGAGAGGGAGGCAAGGCCTCTGGCCATGTTAGTGGCGCCACCAACACTAAGAGCCATCTAAATGACACTTTCAAAGCGCCTCAATCAATGGAGTTTGAGCAAAGAGATGTATGTTCTTGATGTGGAGCGTCTGATCATTGGGCACACATTTATAGAGCTCGTGAAAAAATTGTCACTGCCTACAAAGCATATTGTGAAGTAAGAGAAGCTCACTATATGGAACAAGAAGATCAAGAAGATGATCTAGAGTGAATGGTTGAAGACTACAAATCTGGCTGGGATCAATAGATCGCCTATTCTGTTTAAGTCTTTATTTTTCCACGAGATGTAATAGGCAATTGCCATATATTTTTGTAGTAAATGCCAATGGTTTAGCTTTTCTTCAAAGTAGGCTCACTCAAAGTAAGTGTGATGTCTAGGAAGGTTATGAGATTAGTGATACTTAAGCGAGCCTTGCTCCACCGACATCTCTTTACTCACTTGGTCACATTTATTTTAGAATTACTGAAAGAAGTTAGACGACTACCATTGTTTTGCATTAGCGATCATTTTGGATTAGATTCTGTTTAGTCAAAGAGACAATGATGTAACTCCGTTGGCTTGTGAATAAAATTTTGAGTTCTTTATGACTCCATTTTATTCGGAGCATATGACTTTTGTGACTACGATAGCTGGGCCATCAGTTTTAATTCAAGGACATGGAATAGCCCAAGTTTCACTTGCCAAATGACACCTTAATTACTGTCACAGAAACTCTCTACACTTCTAGGGTGAATCACACCTATGAATAGCAGACGGATTCGATGCGAAAACGCATGTAGAGAACGGAAATGAGTTCCTTTGTAATACCTCTAATGATTGCGAACAAAGACGCATCTTAGAGAAGTTTATGTGTCTCCCTAGTGGACTTTATGTCACTATTCGAGCTATTAAATCCAATAAAGTTATGAGAGAAAACTCTTGGATTTAGATACATATTGGCTTTGTCACGACAGGATAGGTCATCCTGGTCATGATATGATGATCTGTCTACTAAAGACTTCACATGGACATCATTTCTTTTGAGCGAAACGAAGCATAAATCAAAAGTTGATTTCTGGACTAAGTGTAACCGACGCAGCTGCCTAGAGCACCGCCTTCGTCCACCACCAGCCTAGGGCTAGCGCATTTCCTATCCATAACGCCATGGATAGCGTCCATCATGGTGATGGCGCCCCAGGTGATGCTGCAATCACCAACTTTCTTCAAATAGATTTTCAGATGCTCAGGCCTAACCAAAATACTCATTGGTTGCTTCTAAAGCCTCTCGCTTGTTTTACAAAGCCCGTTCCTTAGGGAAATTAGGACTAAGACCGTCTTATGCAAAGGAAATGAACATACTCATTTTGTTCTTACATAGAATCCATGGGGATTCTATGGATTGATTCAACCAACTTGCGGACGCTTAAATATTTCATGATGTTGGTTGACATGCAAACACGCTGGTCATGTGTTGTGCCATTGTCCACCTATAAATGCTGTTTATGCTACACTCCTAGCACATATCATATGACAAAGGGCTCACTCTCCATATCATCCTATTCAGTCAATTGGATTTGACTATGTTAGAGAGTTTAAATCGAAAGACTTTCGATGGATATTACAAAGGGACTGATGTTGGACATTATATTCCCATGTACACACCCAAATGGTCTTGCAAAAACAACTACGATGATAGTCCGAATATTGGTAATGCACACCAATCTCCTTATATCCGCTTGGGGTGATGCAATATCTCATGCAGCTATGCTAATTCGTCTATGACCCACCACCACTCAATGTACCTCTGCGTTACAGCTAGTGACTGGGTACAAGTATCGTACTTATGCATATTTGAGTGAGCCATTTATGTGCCAATTGCGCAGCCACAACGCTCTATGATGGGTCCTTACAGACGAATGGGCAACTACGTTGGATTTAAGACTCTGACAATCTTCCGCCACTTAATGCCCTTGCAAGGCGATCTCATTACCGCTAGATTTGCGGGTTGTTACTTTGATGAGACAATCTTCCCATCATTAGGGGGAGATAAGAACACTGATGTTCAGCAGGAACAACAGGAATTGTCGTGGCCTGTCCCCCACTATGTCTTATCTCGATCCTTGTTAAAGTGACGAGATCACACAAAATTGCTGCAAACAAGCCTGCAAGGAAGGACGTCCTTACAAGAAGACGTAGCGCCATCCTACAAGGAGGTAGGCATGGTGCCAACGCCAAAGAGAGTGGCACTCTGGCATTACAGGCCATGGCCCCAGTTAGGATGCGTGGGAGGCCCGTAGGTTCGAAGGACACTCTGGCACATTCAATTCCTTTGATCTTCAAGACTCAAAATTCGTCTCATGAGAATCTTCCGGGTTAGGGTTATCATTGGGGGACGCCTCAACATCAGAACCTATTCCTGAGAATATAGAGCTCTATGAAACTTACACTAGCATACATGAGACGTGGAATAGAAACTCCATCATAATTGATGATGTAGTTGCGCTTTTTGTTGCGCATGAGTTTGTTGAGTCAGATGATATCGAACCACGCTCTGTTGATGAATGAATGGCAACGTAGAGAAATTTGGCCTAAATGGAAAGATGCGATCCAGGTTAAGATGGATTCTCTAACGAAGAGGAAGGTATTCGAGCTAGTGATGCCAACACTTCCTAACATAAAACCTGTTGAATAATGGGTATTCGTTAGAAAGTGTAGTGAGAAAAAGAGATGGTAATCTCGCCTTATGGGGCAAGGCTTCTCATAAAAAGCCCTGAAATAGACTACGATGAACATATTCTCTCGTAATGGATGTCATTGCACTCCACTACCCTGTCAGTTTGGTAGTTTCCGAACATGCAGCTTACAAATGTGGTCACTACGTATCTCTTTAGGGATCTAGATATGGAATATACATGAAGGTTCATGGTGAACTTCATTTACCCAAGTCAAGTGGCTCTAGACCATGGAGCGCGTTTACAAAGAGGTTGAAACGCTCGCTAAAATGACTACTTGATTGGGAAGGGATATGCCCACGCGTTTCCATAACAAGTTTCGGATTCTATCACGGTTCATGTTGAACATGATCTTCATTAGAAGCCTGAACATGCGGTTCATGTTGAACATGATCTTCATTAGAAGCCTGAACATGATCTTCATTAGAAGCCCTTAAAGAGTTAAGGGAAAATGCTGAACACTTGAAATCCGATTTTGAGATGAAGGATTATGGGAGAACATGATTATGTCTCGGTTTGGAACTTGAGCATCGTGTCGATAGATGCTTAGGCATTTTGACGAGGTTAAACCTTCAAGCACCACCATGATCGTCCGTAGTCTTGATCCTGAAAATGACCCTCTTCGTCTGAAGGATGATGATGAAGATGTGCTAGAGGCAGAAGTACCTTACTTGGGTACAATAGGCTCATTATTTTACTTAGCTCAATTCACAGAACCAGACATCTCGTTTGCAGTGAACTTGTTAGCTAAGGTATAGCTCTGCGCCAACGCGACGCCATTTTGATTGGTGTAAAAGATATCTTTCAGTACTTGAGATGTACGATTGATATGGGCTTGTTCTATCCCTACAGAGAGAAGATGGGTTCTATCCCTACAGAGAAAAGATGGATTCGGACCCGTCACACACCAGAAACTCCACCAAAGCTGGCCTGCGTTCTCTATCCCTATCCCAAAACGATATAAGTGTTTTGGAAGGTTTTGCTGATGCTGGGTACCTCTCTGACCCACACAAAGGTCGCTCCCAAACTGGTTAAGTGTTCACCATGGGAAAAGACAGTGATATCTTGGAGGTCTACTGAACAGACCGTCGCTATATCTTCGAACCATGCAGAGATTATTGCTCTTCACGAAGTGGTTCGTGAATGTTTATGGATAGGATCCATAATCACGCATGTTCGAACAATTGTGGTTTGAAGTCTACCACAAGATGAGCCTACGAGCATTTAGGATAATGTTGTTCATTTTGAACAAATGAAGCAAGGCTACATCAAAAGCGACAACACCAAGCATAATCAGCAACTACAGGCTCTCCTCAAATACCAAAGTGAACTAGGTTCGATCTGAGGATAATGTGGCAGACTTGTTTACTAAGTCATTGCCCAAATCCACGTTCCAGAAACATGTGGCAAGAATTGGCTTGCGGAAATTATTTGAATTCCCATGATCGTAGTCATCAGGGGAGATGCAGACATCAGGGGAAGATGTCTACATGTTCACCTCGAAACGTGAAGGGTGTGTTGTGCTCTTTTTCCCCTTCAACCGAGGTAATTTTTGTCCCATTGGGTTTTTGTTACTTGGCAAGGTTTTTAACGAGGCAACGAGAGAAGCACTGCGTTTGGGTAACACAAGGGGGAGTGTTCAAGTAAACCCTAATTTGTATTTGGCCCAAACTCTAGGTTACTTGACCTAGTGGTAATAGGGTTAAATTAGAAGGATCTAGATTCCTATTCAATATACGATTACTTTCCTTATATGATTGAGATTCTATACATTGTAATCCTCTATATAAAGATGTCCCTATTATCAATGAGAATAGACAGTGATTTCCTCTCAATTTCAGTTTCTCTACAACAGTATGGTAGTTTTTTTTTTTAAGTACACAAGTCAAAATATAAATAGATAACATGTTGTCTGTCGACCTGTACAACAAATTTCACCAACTAATTTAATTTAATATAATTATTAAAAAAATTGATGTATGACAAACATAAACACACCTTAAACTTACAAAAAAAATTTAGTGCGATTTGTATATGCAAATTAGTCAAGATCTTTACTCGTCTTACTTTAACATCATCCACACAAAATTGTCCCCACCCAAGAAAGAGTTTTGCTAATGAGTTTAAGAAAAATCACTTCAACAATGCAGCAAAGACTAGAATATTAAGTTTAGCAAAATCTGAAAATTTTCAGAACCTTCTTTTCCCCCAAAGTCAAACGAAACCCTAGTTTCGAGCCTACGCTGTAGGGTCGGCGGCCATCTGTGTGCAGCATTAGTAATACGGTTGACGGTTTTCACAAGACAGGTCTGATGGCTTACTTAATCGATCTCTGGATAGGTGGTTGGCTGGTTTTGTTCGGAGCTAGTTGGTTTGTTTGATCAACGACGGCGGTGGCTAGTTGGCTTGACAACTAAAGGTCAGGTCAAGGTTTAGCACATCGAGGAGCAAAGTTGTTTCCCTCAATCTTCCCAACTAGTCTTAGTCGTGGTTCGGTGAGTCTGAGGCACCTAATCGGCTTCTGAGTATTGGGATCGGGCTTCCTGACTTTTGGTGGGGTTGTTGTCGGTTCAAAGGAAGGCAGTTGAACCAGTTGAAAGTGATGCGGTGCTGGAGTGGTCAGACGCCAGAGATCTTGGTGGCGGTGGCGATGGATTGGCAGAAGCTGTTTAGGGCTGCTGCTATTCTTGCTCATGTTTGGGTTTTGGGCCATACAATGTGGGCCAGTAGGGAGGGCGCCTTGCCACCCTCATTTGTCACTTAGTGATGATCGGTGAGCCTGACCTGAGATGTGGACCTTCTTAGGCTTTCAGGGACCAATCGTTTTGAATCAAGACTGTTATGAGAGTTGGTAATTGTCTGGAATAAGGTTGGCGTTCATTTTTAAGTGGCTTATGGATAAGGACTTGCTCCTATTTGTTTGCTAGGAAGTGACTCTCTGTTGATACCACAATTGCGTGCCTGGCCAATGGGGATGCTAGTCAATGATTTTGCCTTAGAAGACACGGAGTTATTCTTTGTCTATGGGTTCGCTTTACAAAAGGGGCTTAAATTGACTTGTAATGAGTTTACATTACTTAGATATAAACTTGATCGTTTCTGTCTTTAAGTGTATGTTAGACTCTGATTGTTTGGCTGGTCATCTAATGCAATAAACCTTTATTTCAAAAAAAAAAAAAAATTCATCCACAAGAAATTTCTTATGTGCATATTCGCGTTCCGCCATCTCAAGTCAATAGTGGGGCGAAAGGATATCAAACGGAAACTTCAGTAATTTCTTTATCAAATGAAAAAGTAAAACACAAATAATGAAGGGGAACATGAACCCTACTCTCAAACATGAACAATTTCAGAGGACAATGACAACTCCACCATGCCTCCGAGAAAAAGGGACACATAAAACACAAAGAAGAAAGAAGATCGACGGTCATTTCTTTACGAATAGCTGCTGCAATCCTCTCATATTTATTGTCAAGCCACTAAAACACTAGTAATATAAATACTGACTTGGAAAATATTCATGAAACAAACAAAATTTCAGCCTTGGCCTGCTGGAGGAGACGGTGGTCTTACTACTTCCGTGACTCTTTGCAGTACATGCAGCTCAGTACTCTTCACTTCTGTAATGGCGATATAGAAAAAAAATAACAAAAATCATAACTACAAAGGTCATACGGTGGTTCTCATCTTTTATAGAAGTTTAAAACTTCTTCTTCAAATCATATGCCTTTTATGTCTAACTTTAAATATCATCTACACGCCAAAAATCTTTAAATCATTCACGTACTGACGATAAAAAAATATACACACACACACAAATGTAATGTTTGAAATAACTGGTGAGATATTCAAAATGGTACTTGGTTAGATTACTTAATGAGAGAGTATTCATTTGAATCAAAGCTGAATATTACACATATATCTTAATTATTGTATAGATGGAAGAAAACGAAAGGAAGAGAGCTTAACTGCGGCTTGGAATTCGGGAACCTTCAACAAAGACCATATTGGTTGAGAACAGTGGCAATAGGATGAAGAGAATCATCATGCAAGCAGCACAGGCCTTGTGAACCATTTTCTAACTGTACACACTTATACAGGGTTGTTCCTTTCCAATTCCAGTAGCTTCAATATATAGGACATTTTCGTTGTAGGGTTTAGGACATTTAGGACATTTTCGTCTCTGCCAGTTAATTAGTAATTGATCTTGCGTCAACATTAGTGCTATTGTAATGTCTATTTAACGCTAGTCATGGTCTTCGGCCACATGTTTTTACATTTTTTGAGACTAATATTCCACATACGAAATCCTCTTCGGTGATATTTTCTCATATACAGAATATGGAATTAATTAATGCTCAAGACTCCATGATATTTTCCGAATGTTTGAAGATAAGAAGGTTGACCACGGACTAACTCGCTAGCCGTATATTGATGAAAATTTGATGAATGTTTGTTTCTCTTTCTCATTTCCATTTGTTTTGGTATAATTCAACAATTGAAACTGTTTATTTCTTACAATATTTTAAGCTTGTAATGTAAAAAGTTTTTAAATTCTTGCCTTTTTTTTTTTTGTTCTATTGACAAAACCTTTTCGGATTATTGAAGTGACAAAACTTTGATATATAGTTTTTCCGAGCACTTCTCTATACATATAAGTAACAGTGTAAGTTATGATTCTCTTTTCACTCCGGTATGAGAAATCATATGCACAAGGACCACAAACCACCACATGTTGGCTCAGATCAATTTTATTGCCTCATTTGTCTTTTATTTTGTTTTAATTAGGCCATATGTATGCATCTATTTTTTATTTTTTTATTTTTTCTTTTGGTGCAAGATTTGCTTAGTATTTTATAATTGACCGCTGTGACTTGGTTTTGATCCCACTTGATAATGTCAGATGATTGTCCAGGTCTATACACTAATTACTTCTTTGATAATTCCTGTCAATGGATAATTCACATTTCTATATGATGTTACTGTTTTTCCTGCCTGAGTAGCTGGTGCAACAGATTCAGTCAATATGTCCAAGTGATCGATTTGATAAATAGTTTAGGTATAACGTTACCGTACAAGACAACGTACTTACGTAAGCAACTAAGCATTATATTCAAATCGAAACTCTTTACAAGGTATAATTAAGTCTACACTGGTGTAGTACAGTGTAAAATACGGATTCAAATTTGCTCACCACCAATACTTTGGTGGTGATACCACCACTCAATATAAAACTGTCATGTGTTATATAAAACATAATTATAGTTAATCATAATGTTTTATTAAACAAATAAATTTTAAATATTAAATTAATTTTACATGACGTGGCAAGTTTTAATTGGGTGGTGATATTACCTCAAAATAAAAATGGTGAGCAAATTTGAATCCGTAAAATACTGTCTGCTTGAGCTACACAAAAGATGTGTCTAGATTGACGATTGGCAAGCTTTGAGTGACTGACTTTCTCCAACACACCAGAAGCAAATGAGTAGCAGACTTGCAGACATACGGCAATATCTTAGAGGTGATTTTGAAAGTAATATCTGGCCGTTTCTGTTTGAACAAGTGGATTGGGATGCTTAAGCTTTAAGCAAGTGTATTAGCTAGCATAATTAGCACTCCCTTGACAACTTACTTAGTTGAGGATTAGTGAAGTGATTACTAAGATGATACTGTGGATTGAGGTTTATAGAAAAGAGAGAGTATATATAGTTCAATTTCTTTGAGAGATTTCATTGTAATTCTTGGAGATTACTGGTGATGAACATATTTATTTAACAATATATATATACAGCCAAACAAGCAGCAGACCTAAAATAAAACATGTAACTAGATCTTGAGATTCCCAGCAACCAAACAACAAATTAAGGGTACAAAAAGGCCATAGGCTCCTTTGATCTGGTTTATTTTTCATTTCCCAAAGTAATCATGCGCACTAATTATTTTTTAAGACCATATTCTTAATTCCTAGAGTTTCATCGACCAAATTAAGCATATTTAAGCATGAGGGCCTGGAGGCGTTGGTGGAACTGGTACGCCAATAAATGGCTTGTCTTGGCCTAATAAGTTTCTTTCCTTCTTTGTCATTTTCACGTACTGCTCCATATGCTGCCGACTCTTCACTTCTGCATGCAATGACAGAGGAGAAGAAACCTTTTAACAATTTATCAATTATATATAATGTCATTAGAGCATAGAGACTGTGATTTCATATACGTATATGAAATCACAGTCTAGCTGTTTAATTAACCATCATGTTTTCTAATTTGACAACATAAAATTGCAAACCATCTAACCCTCTGTGTTTCAACTCTAACATGTCTACCAAATTATTTGTATAGATCGATGCTACATTGCTATGTTGTGTCAAAGTGATTAGATATTTCATGCACATATATAATGTCATCACTTAGTTCGTCAATGACTTATTATGCTAGTGATGAACATAACCAGAGATTTGAGAGATCGAGAAAGACTAACTGCTTATTGGAATTTCAGAAACCCTTGCGAAGACTTCGGATGAACAAATTATCAATAGGATGAAAATCATGTAAACAGCGCAGGCCCTGGGATGAACCATTTTTCTCATAGCTAGGTATGATTGAGTTTTGCTCCTCCTTTCCCCTATATATAGTATAAATTGGCGAAGATAGGTTCCAGTTATTTATTAATTTATTACTTGACGTCAAAACCTAGTTCATGCCAGAGTCAAAGTCTTTGCCCATTTATCTACGATACTTGCAGAACAATAAACTCCACGCAAAATTTCTTATGTAATTCCCAGGCCAAGTCCTGATTTCCTTTTTCTTCTATATATAATCAGCAGTTAACTTGCAATTTCCACAAGAATATGTAAACTAATTTGGTCTCGCTTTCATGGTTTTGTAAATTCCATCCCAGTTGAGCTGTGTTGCATATATAATGAAAACATGCATGGTTTGTGTGACTATGTCAATGAAGGAGATGGGACTGAAATTGATAAGTGCGTACAGTACAAGTTATCTCTAAGTCCGAAAGTTTGAAATATATTTATAAGAATTAAATTATTAATAGACAGACTACTATGTGTGTTGGATTCAGTCTAACCAAATAGGTGTATTGCCTCCATGGTAAACTATTTTACAATCTTATCAACAAAAATTTATATACATATTGGTCGAACCAGTTCAATCAATTGAGATTTAAGTTGGCCATGGCCCCTGTACGTACGTAGTTAGGAGTATTATATTGTTATTCACGAGTCCAATCTGACTAAACTATCACAAGATTCATATTTCATTTCTGGACATACAGAGATTGGTGCGTAACTTTTTCTTTTAAAACATATTAAAGAATTAATTAGGCGAGGTTAAGGTTTTGTATAGTGTTGGTTTGGGTAAGCGTTCATCCTCAATTTTGAAAGAGATCGAGAGGACCAAAACTATTGAAAATTATTTCTGATAGTGTATGAATGTGCGCCGCTATAGAAATTTATAAAGACAAGATATGTAAACAGTAATATTTTAATGGGGGAAGGTTAAGACTCTAATTTAACGGCGCTTTCCGAGTTGAGCTTTGTATACATCATCACGTACTCATCCTTTATGATTTGTCGATGTCTTTTTGTATTTTTATTTTATATTGTAGACTTGTCTTAAGAAATTATAGTGTACAAAGTCTTAAGAAATTATAAATTGTTCCGCACAAAGACTTTCCCCATTGTTTTGACATAATTGGTTTTATATCCAAATCTTTTGGTTCTTTTCCGACATTTACAGTTCAAAAGTAAGAGTACTTATGTGGATTTGGTATGTAAAGGTGCCAATTAAAAGTCAAAAATCAAGACCAGACCACAAATTGTACACTCGATCCGACCAAAAAAAGAAGATTTGAGGCAGTTCATGACTAGCTAGCTAGGTTTTAGCAGGCTTAATGGCCCTATTCTTTTCTAAGCCATTGGGTAAATAATTTTCTTGAGGCAGCTGACGAGATTTCGCCGTTTTTGCATTGACGGAGTAACGGAGTATTTAATGGCCTCTAACTAATGTCAAGATTTGATTTGGTCAATGACTGAATTCCTGGTCTTGGAGTCAAGACTCGGGTAGTAGGTTAATTTTGAAAAAGAAAAAAAAAATTAAAATATGAGTCTCATATCATTTTATTTTTCTTTATTATATATATTTTTTTGGGATAATGATAAAAGATGTCATTTTGAAGTGTCTTATTAAGTTATTATAAGGGTTTTTATCCATTTACCCCATTAAGTTTTTTTAATTCCCTCTTACCCAATGAGGTCTTCCCTAATACCCCATTAAAAATTTTTTTTTTGTTTTTTATTTTTTTTTAATACCATTTTACCCTCACATTTTTTTTTTTTGAATAACCTCACCCCTTTGTTATTTAGAGAGAGAGAGAGAGAATGGAAGAGAGAGAAACTATAAGAGACTTCGTCGGAGCCCGGTCACCGATCGCCGGATTCCGGCAAACTTTCACCGAATTCTGGCCAACTTTTGCCAGATTCCGGTCATTGGCCGCCACGCACCGGAAAGATTTACTGCCCCAATAGACATCTATTGCCCTCAAATAGAGGGGCAATAGACGTCTATCAGCCATGTATTGCCTCCCAATAGACGTCTATTGCCCCCCAATAGAACTTTCGGTTGCCAGAATATGAACTAATCTCCTAAAATTTAGACAATAAAACTTTGCTTAAAGAAAAAAATGAAGAGATTATATCAATTTAAAAACGTCTATTGCCCCCAATAGATGTCTATTACCCCCCAATAGACATTCAAAACTGTGTTTTTTTTTTCTTTTTCTTCTGTTCCATTACTTTAAAAAAAAAAAAAAAAAAAAAAAAAAAAAAACATGACCGAAACAACAACAAATCGTGGTGACTGTGATTCGATTGCCCAGGAATGTGTAGAGAAGGTCACCACCAGAAAACAAAAAACTGCAATTCAACAACTGACCATTCCCTATCTGGCCCGCCATCCAACCCAACTCCGGTAGCCCCGTCCTCAAAAATTACGGGTTCGCCCTCCCCAGCCTCACCCACCGCTCCTTCCTTGCTCCGACCCAGACCTGGTCGGGCCGGATCTGGGCCCTTACAGGCAGCTCCCACTCAACCAACCACTTCTCCTGCCTCACCAGCGACTGCGGCAGCAAGCTAGAGTGTAACGGCGCCAGCGCAGCCCCCGCAACTCTTGCCCGGTTCGTCCTCCACCACGGCCCCAACAACAATGTTCTACGACGTCAGAGAGGGAGAGAGAGAGAGAGAGAGAGAGAGAGAAGTTGAAAAACCTCCGGCTGCTTGACGCGTCCATGAACCTGCTGATGGGGTCGATTCCCGACGAGTTGACTCGACTGGAAGGCCTGAATCTTTATGAGAATTAACAACTTGAGGGGAGCTTGCTGGCGCGCATTGTTGACTCGCTGAAGCTGTACGAGCTCGATGAGAGAGAGAGAGAGGAGACAGATCGATCTGCCGGAGGGAATGAGAGAGATAGACAGTGGCAGGATGTAATTTCTTAATTAGATTAAGGGTAAAATGGTCATTTGGTGTTAAATTGGATAGATGGGAACAAAAATTTGTTGCTGGGGTCAGTGGGATAAGTTTGGCTTATTTTGGTGCTTTGGGTCAAGGACCCTTATTATAATTCAAACACCACAAATGTCCCATGATAATTAAGGTCACTTGTTCACAACCTATCACTATAGTTCAATTTAATTACAAAAACTGCCACTGACAGCTCTCTCTCCCTCTCGTTACCCAAGCCCATTTGAACCCTTACCTATTCGGACTCTCGACCCTTAAAAAAAAAAAACTCTCTCTCTGTGAAATCGAAGCCAGCCATGTCCGACGAGGAGCACCACTTCGAGTCTAAGGCCGACGCCGGAGCCTCCAAGACCTCTCCTCAGCATTTCATAGTTTGATTGAATGGGACGAGAGGGATTCGATTCCCTCCAAACGGTGCGTTTCTTCAGCTCCAATATCTCTCTTTCTCATATCTGAATTCCTCGATTCTCTTATACCGCTCATCTTCGTCGCCGATCATCTTCTCTATTATTGTTTTTCTTTTGTCTTAATTAAGTTTCCTGAAATCGGTTTCATTCAAAGATCAAAGCAGCAGCGAAGAAATTGGGTTGCTATCGTTCACTGTGAGCCATGAATGCTCGAAGATTAGCTCGTTATAAATCTGATTGATTTCGTCTTTAATAATTTTCTGCTTTTAGTTCCTGAACATTATCAGTTATGTATCTACCTGATCTTGCTGTTACCGAAATAGTAATTTCATGTTTTTGATTTGTGCATAAAGTAGTGATTATGTAGGAAGTGCTAATTGAATGATGAACAAACAGAATTCGGCTTCTTCGTCTTACCGCAGTTAATGATTAAGCTTATGTCTAAGAATTTTGAGCTATTAGAGAATAGTGAGATATGTATCTGCAGTTTCTGTGTGACACTCGGTTCTCTATTTGTTTCAATTCGCAACGTTTGTCATAGGGAAGGTTTAATCTACTTAGCTTGGCCTCTGTTCCTGGTCTCGTTGGACTTGGTGTTCCAATTCTTTAAATTTCTACAACTAGTGTTCCTTCTGTAGATACAATTGGTGTTCCAAGCGAATGCTTACTGTTGACAAATATGTTTGATCCCAAAGAAATTGAGGTTTGTAGTGGACGCCCTCAATAAAAATTCATCATTTTGATTCCATGAGTGGTGTATTATATAATTATTGGTTCCCTTTTTGAGTGGGCTGAACCAGATATTAACATGGACATTAGATGTTCAGGAGGAATATTCAAAATACGGGAAGCTGAAACATATCTTTGTTGACAAGTAAGTTTTGTTTGCATTAGTGCTTGTGTCCTTTTTCAATTTTAGAGATCTATGTCCGACTCTTGTTACACGTTTAATGAGCAGGAATACCGCTGGTTTTGTGTACTTGAGAGATTTGAGAACACATAAGCTGCAATAAATGCTCGACAAGTTCTCCATGGAAGATGGTTTGCTGGAAGATGATCACAGCGACTTTCATGGTAATTTCATGTCATCACGGCTGTTGGTAGACTGTTGATATTGCTCCATATTCTATCTGATAAAAATTACTTCATTCATGCAGTTGCCTCATATCTGTGAGACTAAATTCCTGAGAGCCGATAGGATTATGCACATTAGGAATGTGAAGAAGGCAGCTGGTTTCCAATTTCCAGATGATGAAGTATTTAATTGTCCTCATGGCTTTGTGTAACAAGAAAGAATGTAATGTTGAGATGAGAAAGTTGCATGTATGTCACTTGGAATTTTTCAATCAATGCAATGTGAAATTATAGATACTGTTTATAGACTAATTTTTCAATAACTGTTATACACGTCACTGATTAAGTCATTGGCAATGAAGTTATTGGCCAGCCCAGGTCCCTAGTTAGTGAGGTCACTGGTCACTGGTCACTGACCATGTCACTAGCCAAGTTGCATGTCACTTTCCATGTCATTGTTATACACGTCACTGACCATGTCACATACAATGTATGTAACTGACCATGTAACTGATTATGTAACTGATCATGTCACTTACAATGTATGTGACTGACCATGTCACTTGTCAGTGACATGGCTTGTGACTTGTCAGTGACATGGCCTGTGACTTCACTGGCCTGATCACTAGCTGGCTTATGACGTTGCTGTCAATTCCTAGCCAAGTTACTGGGCACATGTCACTAGCTATGTCATTGGTCAAGTTACTGTTAGCCTCAAATCACAGACAAAGTCACTAACCAGTTACTTAGTTAGTGACATGGCTACTGACAGTTACTTGGTTAGTGACATGGTCAGTTACTGTTAGCCTCAAATCACAGACAAAGTCACTAACCAGTTACTTAGTTAGTGACATGGCTACTGACAGTTACTTGGTTAGTGACATGGTCAGTTACTGTTAGCCTCAAATCACAGACAAAGTCACTAACCAGTTACTTAGTTAGTGACATGGCTACTGACAGTTACTTGGTTAGTGACATGGTCAGTTACTGTTAGCCTCAAATCACAGACAAAGTCACTAACCAGTTACTTAGTTAGTGACATGGCTACTGACAGTTACTTGGTTAGTGACATGGTCAGTTACTGTTAGCCTCAAATCACAGACAAAGTCACTAACCAGTTACTTAGTTAGTGACATGGCTACTGACAGTTACTTGGTTAGTGACATGGTCAGTTACTGTTAGCCTCAAATCACAGACAAAGTCACTAACCAGTTACTTAGTTAGTGACATGGCTACTGACAGTTACTTGGTTAGTGACATGGTCAGTTACTGTTAGCCTCAAATCACAGACAAAGTCACTAACCAGTTACTTAGTTAGTGACATGGCTACTGACAGTTACTTGGTTAGTGACATGGTCAGTTACTTAGTTAGTGACATGTGATTAACAGTGACTTGGCTATTAACTTGTGACTTGGCTACTGACAGTTACTTGGTCAGTGACATGGTCAGTTACTTAGTTAGTGACATGTGATTAACAATGACTTGGCTATTAACTTGTGACTTGGCTACTGACAGTTACTTGGTTAGTGACATGGTCAGTTACTTGGTTAGTGACATGTGACATGGTCAGTTACTTGGCTACTGACAGTTACTTGGTTAGTGACATGGTTAGTTACTTGGTTAGTAACATGTGATTAACAGTGGCTTGGCTATTAATTTGTGACTTGGCTACTGACAGTTATTTGGTTAGTGACATGGTCAGTTACTTAGTTAGTGACATGTGATTAACAGTGACTTGGCTATTAACTTGTGACTTGGCTACTGACTGTTACTTGGTTAGTGACATGGTCAGTTACTTAGTTAGTGACATGTGATTAACAGTGACTTGGCTTTTAACTTGTGACTTGGCTACTGACAGTTACTTGGTTAGTGACATGATCAGTTACTTAGTTAGTGACATGTGATTAACAGTGACATGTTAAATATATATGTGGACTTCTTGTTGTATAAATATATATTATTAAAAAGGTCTCAAAAAATAAAAAAGGATTTTTCGGTGCCAAGATTCGAACTTGGAATCTCAATATCCAAAGATGTGTATGAGCTACACCAGATTTGTTCACATTATTGGACTTCTTGTTATATAAATGTTTGTTCACATTATTGGACTTCTTGTTGTATAAATGTGTGTGTGTGTGTGTAAAAGGTCTCAAAAAATAAAAAAGGATTTTCCAATGCCAGGTGTTGAACCTGGAATCTCAACATCCAAAGATGTGTATGAGCTACACCGGATTTATTGATACATGTGGACTTCTTTTTGTATATATATATATATAAGAAAAATGACAAGATTTTCAAACTTTCGGCCCGGTCACATAAAAGAGGCATGAAAGATGCTACTATTTGCTTTGAAGTAATTATCAGTTGGGGCATAGTATAAGGTTGGTTTTATTGGTCAACTGATAAGTGATGCAAACAAATACAAGCAGATGTATTATGCTGAAAAGGACTTTATTAACTAGAAATCAATGAGTAAAAGAATGTAAAAGAATGTAGCATGAACTTGAAAAATGAATCACTTTATTAACAGAACTAATCATGGATCCAACTAAGTAGTACAATTACATGGGGAAAGTAGATAAGATGGATCAGACAATATGTAAGAAAGTAGCAGACAAAAATGTGATCTACAGTCAAGTAGATCAGCTATGGATCACATGTTAGCGGCCATCTTCTAAACAAGGGCGGGCTGTTAAGCATTGTAAGAGTACCATAACCAGTCAGAAAGTCTCCTGCGGTTGATTGTTGGTGTATGCTTCGAGTCAAAGCAGAACAGCATTTTTCACTTTCAATTTTTCATATGATCTAAAGCCACCGCTTGTTATTTTTCGTTGACGAGCAGACAGGTGGAGGTGTTTTGGCTCTCTTGTCATTTACACCTACAAAGCAAAGACCACAGGAAACTAAGCCACAGATAACTATGACAATTCTCAATTGTAAAAACTTTTGGAATGTAATGAAGTTACGTACTAGTTTCTTCTGGCTTCCCTCCAAGAGAGGATCGTCGAGCAGATCCTGATGTTGGAATGCCTGTTAATGATTGCCGCCTCAGAGTTCTTGCACTACTAGTAATCTGTGATTTCTCATCATTCAAATTGCCTGCACATTTAGTAGTTGAATGTGTTTCCATCATAGGTTGCTGGTTCCTGCAATATGGCAAGTGTTAATAAAAAATGCGCAAACAGTAGTAAATTTTAACAATATCCAATATGAATTTGTACTACGAGATATCAAAGCAATATATAATACTGAGATAACAAAGTCATATACTATCATAATCAAAAATAAAACATGCAGATTCCATCCGTGTCACTCACCTCTTCTCAGAGCCATTAATCAGTTTTCCAATGGTCCGCAAGGATCTCCTTATCTGTGATCCTTTTCCAGTTGTTCTACTTGTCAAATTAGGTGTTACAAAACCCGTTGAAAGACTGCCCTTGCTTTCCATAACAAGCTGTACCTCATTTGTAGCAAATCTTGGTGGTTCAGGTGTTGATGGAATCTGCAGAACAGGAATTTGTGTCCCTTGCTTCTGATAGGTAGTCATCCTTGGACTTCGAGGGGCCTTGGGATGAGACTCAGGAG
>BDJD01001408.1:119729-149620 GCA_002564525.1 Rosa multiflora | reverse complement strand
TAAATCTAAGTCAATGCATTATATTTAAAAAATAATAATAAAAATAAAAATATTTAAATAATTAATCATGTGGTACAAAAAATACAGAAAAAAAATATTAAAAAAAAATGATTTTTTTTTTAGAATAAAAACAAAATGATTTCTTCATTTTTTTTTTGTACAGCTAAAATAGAAGAAAAAAAAAACATAATAGTTCATGACATTTTCTTATTGATTAGACATTAATTTTTGAAACTCAAGTTTGATTAAGAAATGTATATTTAGTTAAGATTTATAGAGTGATTAAATAATTGAAATGACTAAATTTTTTATTTTAAAGATAATTAATAATTTGTTTGCAAATTATATGAGTGAGGTTATTTGAGGAAGTTTAGAGAGGTTTAGTGAGTAAATTTAGTATTTGAAAATTTGATAAGAGGTGTAAAAAGCATAGAGGTCAAGTGAGCAAATTTGGAAGTTCAAATAGAAATCTCATTGTATTTTCAAGAGCGATTATAAGGTCTTTAAATGATGTGGCCAAGGAAGGAAAAACAGTTGATAATGTATTACTATAGATCTTATAATCTTTAAATGATGTGGCCAAGGAAGGAAAAACAGTTAATAATGTATTACTATAGATCTAAATGTACTCATGTACGCACGCGCATTACACATACACGTGCGTGCACGAGCCCATCACATACATGTGTGCACGAGCACATCACATACATGCGTGCACACTGCACACAAATCAGATACATGCGCGCGCGTGCCTATCATTGCAATTTGAAGGTAAAACTTTCCCAGATAATCACCCTGAACAGAAACAAAACTACAAACTAATCTAGTTCTAGGATTGAGTAGATTTTTTTTTTTTTTCTCTAGCAAGCACTATGTTCACAAATAAAAGGCTCTATTTGCAAAGCCAGCAAGAAGATTGCTGCACGAGGTTAGCTATTTGGAGGTAAACAACACCCTAATCTGGATTCATGACTTAAATTCACGACCTGATTAACATCCCCACCTTATTATCTTCTGTTCAATTCAATTAGCTCCACTGGAATGTGGAAACATACAGGACCTTACTTCCAAGCCAAAGATAACAATGCCACACATTCTCAACTTCAATAAATGGAAACATAGCTGCAGACCATTATGGCACTGTCAGACATGAACTGACTACTAAACCAACAATGTAGCATATTACGACCACACAAGGGAATGGAATTTCAAACCGTAAAGATTAATCAGATAGCCCCATAACAATGTACATTTAGAACGTATCATGCAAGGAGATGGATTCTACTCCCACATACAAGTGAATTACCAAGCGACCAACTATTGATTATTCAGACTATATTTTTCTTGTGTATACATTCAAACAACTAGGAGCAACAAATCGATCAACCAGCCACATGCCACCGCAGACCTCAGAATATTAACTAAACAGTAACAAATCAATTTAAGGTCTACATAAAGAAGAAGTTTTCAAGCTAGATCGACAATGAAATTGGTCTAGCTAGCTAGCTATATATCTGTGCAGTAAGACGAAACACACTCAACCAGCAAGAAGTCGATCGAGGCTACTTAAGTTCATCAAGTCAGACACCATTGTACTACTATCATAACATTCACATATGAGAAAACATCTAGCAACTGAACAAAGCTTTGTTTTTATTAGTATATTCCTAATGAGAAATATATTTCCAGGTATTTTACATATGAAACACAACCTAACTCCCACTTGCGGTGCCAGCAGGTTCACTACCACACATATATCCTTTCCAAGTCCAATATATCAATATAGTTACAGAATCTACCAATCACCTAGACCGAATTAACCAAGTCACAATCACCTAATTAGCACACTAGCTAGCTAGCACACCCAACAAAATAGTCTATCTGTCAGCAGCATCAACAAGGGCCATTTCAAAGACCCAACCTCAAATCCAAAGCCCGGCCTGGAGACGTATACGAAGACGACTGATCATCTTCAGTTGCAGAAGCAGGAGCAGCAGCAGGCAAGTTCAAGTCCAGCCCACCAGAATTAGTGTTGTTGCTGATCCCAAGTTGTGTCATCACCACTGACGCCTCTTCCCCTTTCTCCCAATGACACCTCTTGTGCCCGCCCAAAGCTTGCCCACTCGAAAACACCCTCCAGCAAATGCTACACTGGTGCCCCGACTCCACCGCCATAACCATCTTGTTATTCTCCTCCGTCACATCATCAACATTACTATCATCAACGCCACAGCTACGACTAGCCATTACTACATTACCATGCTGAAGTTGATGATGAGGATGATGATGAAGCTCCTCATCCACCTCCACATCACTCTTTGTAATCGCGAAACAACCCTTCACGTTCTTGTGGCTCGCCCTATGGCCTCCCAAGGCCTGGTGGGACCCGAACACTTTCTTGCAACTGGAACACTCGAAACGACAGCCGCCGGAGTCGTTTTCTCGAAGGCCTTGTGAACTAGTACCAGGGAGTTGAGTTTGGTCGGTGCCGCTGGCAAGAATCAACAAGCTAGAGGCGGCGTCGTGGTCGTCTTCGCTCATTGAGAGCTCCAAGTCCGGAAGGACCGGGTTCGGCGGCGAACCGGCTGGTTGGAAATCCGGCGGAGGTTGGATTCCGCGCCAGTGGCGTTCAGGGTGGCAGCGCATGTGGCCAAAGAGAGCCTTCCATGACCAGAACTTCCTGCCGCACTCGCTGCACGGCGTGGTGATCTTGGGAGCGGCCGGGTCGGGTTTCTTGGCGGACTTGGGCCTCTTGGCCGGGTTGTCGGCGTCGGGCCTCATCAGTTTGGAGCGCTTCTTTCGAGGGTTTTGCTGGTGGGGTTGTGGGGCATTGTTGCTCTCGGGGAAGTTGAAGGAAGTAGAAGATGAAGAAGCGAAAGGGACGGCGGTAGGGACGGAAACGACGACGTTTGGGTAGTGGTGGGTTTGAGTTGGTAATGGCGGTGGCGTTGGTGGTGGTGGTGGAGTGGGGTGTCGGAAATCGAGGTCGGGATTGTGCATTGTGGGTTTTGGTGGAACACTTTCGGGCAGAGAGAGAGAGAGAGAGAGAGAGAAGGGAAAAAAGTCGAAGCGTAGGAGTGGGTTTGTGTTTTGTAGAGGCACGATGGCGGTTACTTGGGGCTCAAACCAGAAGTGGCAGTTGTGGGGCAGTTATCGTGGTTCGACTGGTTCCTATCTTTACCGTTCAAATCCACTATCCTGTTTCCTTTTTCATTTATCTTACATTTCCGTTTTACTCTATTACTGTTTCCTACCTCACTAATCCAATTTCCAGTTCCATCAAACTATCTTCTAATCATTTTTGGTTCCGACTATACAATTACTGTACTAATTATTCTTTTTTTACCTCTACAATGTGTAATATTTTTCTATGTTAGTGGACCTTAAAAATTGGATAGGATTTCTCGTCTTCTCAACGCTTTGAAATAGTAAATTTACATGCTCAAGAATGACTTTGAGCTAAAAGTTATGAGTAATTGACAATTTTAAAATATTGGTAGACAATAAACAAGAGACAATAAACTAATTTTTAGAACTTAATTAATATTTTGTCGTATGATCATATCACTTCGAAGCTTAATTACGTCCAGTAAACGAATGTGCTACCTTGTTGCCACCGAATCTAATGAATATTGAAGGTTTATGAATATCTAACAACTATTGAAGATCAACCTGTGGCTCGCCCTATGGCCTCCCAAGGCCTGGTGGGACCCGAACACTTTCTTGCAACTGGAACACTCGAAACGACAGCCGCCGGAGTCGTTTTCTCGAAGGCCTTGTGAACTAGTACCAGGGAGTTGAGTTTGGTCGGTGCCGCTGGCAAGAATCAACAAGCTAGAGGCGGCGTCGTGGTCGTCTTCGCTCATTGAGAGCTCCAAGTCCGGAAGGACCGGGTTCGGCGGCGAACCGGCTGGTTGGAAATCCGGCGGAGGTTGGATTCCGCGCCAGTGGCGTTCAGGGTGGCAGCGCATGTGGCCGAAGAGAGCCTTCCATGACCAGAACTTCCTGCCGCACTCGCTGCACGGCGTGGTGATCTTGGGAGCGGCCGGGTCGGGTTTCTTGGCGGACTTGGGCCTGTTCTTCGGAAAGTTCATTTCCCTTCCCATGGGAAAGACAAAGGAACTACTTTCCTTTCCGCGAACCAAACGAGGCCTTAGTGGAAATAAGCATTACTTTTGCTAATTTGAAAGCTTAATACAGTTGAACCTCAATAATTCAATACTCCATAAATTAATAAACTCTGTTAAATAGGGGTGGGCAGAATTAACCGAAAGACCGAAAAACCGGTTAGGACCGATCCGGACCGGCCGGTTCGAGCCGGGTTTTAGACTGAAAATATGTGCTTTCGGGCCAGTTCGGTCCCTATACTCAACTTGGCGGTCCGGTCCCAGTTCTTGACTAGCGGGTGACTGCATGGACCGGAAAACCCGACCTTGTGTACGTGTCGTCCAATTAGAAGTTAGTTTTTGAAGTGTATGGTGTTAGTATGGACATGACCACATGTTAACATTAAGTAGACCTAAAATCTAATTATCCCAAATCAATCTTCCTCAAGCCTCACTTCCTCAGCTCTCTGCGACTCCGCCTCCATCAGTCCCTCTGTTCCTCACAAGTCACAATCGATCTTCCAGAAATCAGTCACAATTGGTCTTCCTCACCTCTGGGTTCTGGTCTTCTCCGCGACTCCGCCTGCAGCCTCTCATCTCTAAGTCTTGCATCTGTGTCCCAGGTCTATTCACTCTCTTGCGTCTCTGCACCAAGTCATTCTAGCTTATCAGGGATTAAGATCCGAGCTGGAGATCACTTTCTAATTTTCTATCTTCTGAGTTTGAGAGAGAATTGATATGACTGTGGTTGCATGTCCAAGAAGAGTGGCAAGGGAAAGACCGAAAGAGCCCTGGAAAGGGAGGCAAATCAGGCAATCGCTTCTGTTTTCTGCAGCTGTAAGATCGGTCCGGTTCTTGACTGTCGATCCCGGTCTCTATCCCGGTCCCTATAAAACTAATGTCGGTCCGGGTTTAGCCCGGTCCCAGTTTTCCTCAATTGTAAGACCGGACCGAATTGACAATGCCGGTCCCGGTCCCGGTCCCTGTAAAACCGGTGCCGGTCTGGGATCATGGCCAGCCCTACTGTTAAATAAATTTCTTATCTGATCCAAATTAACTTAAGAATAACGTGTTAAATTAATAAGTTGCTATATTTATATATGTTGCCCTGTAATAATAAGTTAATAATATAAACTTTGAATACAGTTTTTTTCTTGGTTAAATGTTCATAAAATGGAATAATATAGTGCATTGAACAATGTACAGTCTATTTTATGAAAAATAAGTAGATTCATGAAATTTGACTTAGTTAAATAAATACATAGAATTAATTGTTATTTTGTAAAATGAGAAACTATATACAATGTACAATATTTAAGAAAATAAAGAATACTTTAATAAATTAATTGATAAATTAATAAATTACTAATTAATTGATAAATTAATAAATTACTAATTAATTGATAAATTAATAAATTACTAATTAAATGATAAATTAATAAATATTAATTAATTTATTATTTAACATTAGCTAAATCAATTTATATTTTTGGGGGTAGGACGTGGAGTTTGTCCTATTTCAGCTTCTTTAAAAACAAAAAAACAAAAAAAATCTATATATTTTGGGGTCCCAAGACTATTAATTTATAGAGGTTAAATTGTAAAATACATGAAAGTTGAACGAAGATATATGTGCTACTTTTGACAATTTGACCCATGCATTTGTAAAATAGCTTTACCATCCAGTTCTCATAAAAATTACGTTACTCTTATTTTGCTAATCAAAAGCTTTTTTCTTTTTTTTTAGAAAGTGCTAATTGAAAGCTTAAAAGTTGTATATAGTATATGATCGAAAATTGAATGAAGATGTGCCTGCCTTTGACATTTTTGAACGAAGCATGTGTAAAATGGTTTTAGCAAGCAGTTGATCTCAAGAAATCTACTGCTCTATGATTTTGTCCTTACTTTTTTTGCAAAGATGCTAATATCCGATCCGAACATGAACAAATCCCATGACTTCTTGTAGAGAAGGGGGAAAAAAAACATTTTGAGTTTTTACTTTTCACTTTTTGACTCCAAATACTAAGAAGTTAATAATAAACAAAAAAACAAATAAATGAAAATCAGATACATGCATCCATAGAAAATGTGGCACTTGAAATTAATTGTTTTTACCATTTTCACAGGGCGGCAAGGAAACCATTCGGTGAATCACAATCACACACAATCACATAGAGATGAAGGTTTATACTTTATACTTTGTAATGGTTCACCTAGGCCAATACGGAGCTAGCTAGGCTACATTAAGTTCGGTATTCACTATGAATAAAGAAGTTATAAGGGTCAAGAGCTAGCTAAGAGCTCTAGAGACTGTAATGGGAGAGAGTGTAATGTCTGATGGTGTGGGTGGTTCTCCTTATTTAGTAGAGGAGGCCCTTACAAATGGGATTGTAAATCGGTAGTAAGTATACCATATGTCACCTTATCTACTTTTGAAAAAAAAAAAAAATGATTGTTAAAAAATGATAGTATGTATCCTACACAATTGTAATGTAGGGTATATAAAAGAGAATAAAATTCACACTTCTTATTTTACAATCCACATTCAATGTTTCCTTTTCTATTACCTTAAGTTTTGTGTTTTTGTAATGTAGATTATAAAAATGTGATGTTGAGATACTAAAAAATGAAACATGGAGTGTGGATTGTGGATTGTAAAATGAAGAGTATGAATTTCACTCTCTTGTATAAAATCTCTACGACCAATGTTCAAATCTTATATATGTATGTAGGTAAAGCTCTTTTGATACAACATCATATAGACATATCTTTACATAAAATTATCGAATGCTTAAATGGTTCTTCCTACTTGATGCTTCATTTCTTGGTTTTATGTCTAAAATGGCATCCTTAACTTACTATAAAGGTATTTGCGACACCACTATATGATATCACATTTATTTGCAAACTTAGCGGCAATGCACGCTCCTTCGCAATGAAGATTTCCGTGCCTACTGAGAGATACATACATACATACATACATACATACATACATATATATATATATATATATATATATATATATATATATACAGGCCTGATCACAGGCGGACGTCCGCCCTTTCGCTAAAGTGCGGACGTCGAAGCAGCAGGTGGTTGCAGGAGGTGACGGCGGCGCGGGGTTGGCCGGAGGGAGGCCAGAGACATCCCATACCTCTTCTGGGCAGCAATCAAGGTAGGAGGAGGTCGGGGTTGCCAGTTTCTGGGCAGCCACCTCACCTACAACTACAGGTTCTGTGCAGCCATGCAGAACTATCATCGGTGACTCCACCCGACCGCAGACCTGCTTCGCAGACCCCTGGCGTCCATTCAACAAGCCGCGCCGGGCCGTCGACGTTCGATCGAGGCCAGAGGAGCGACGTCCGCACTTTTTCTGGGTTGCAAACGTCTGCTCTCGAACGGCTCCGTGTGTGTGTGTGTGTGTTGTCAATCCCTTTGGCCTAAAGAAAATGATATATCAAGTTTCTACTTCAAGCTGCTCCTAACTATGTTGTTCAATTTGCTCCTTGAGTAACAAATAGAGTTGCACATCAGTAGCTAATCATAGTTTTGAGAACAATTTACAATGTAATTGGTTTATTCATGCTACAAAATTCATTTTGGATGCCCTTTGTACATACATGTACATTTGTAAGCATAATTAGCTATAATGGGCCATGCTCATTGTACCGCTAAAGGTACTAATTCCAACCAAAGGAATGACATGCAGACACACCGCTAGACGGGCTACAACCTCAGCATCGGACCACCTCCAGATCGCCACTGACGCGCCGCCACGCACCGCGCCAAGATGGCATCAGAAGCTTCTGAAACTGAGAACTGAAGCATATCAGTCCCACATCGAAAACAAAGACAAGATCAGTCTCTTCCTCACCTATAAAAGGTTCTCTCCTCTCTCCTCATTAATTACGCATTCAATACTTACCTACTGTTACTTTGTCAACATAAATACAATGACTAACTTAGGCTTCGGAGAGTTGAAGACCGCCCAGCGCGGTCTCCCTCTGACGCCCGTTGTATTTTACTTGACAGGTAACAGGGACTACAACATTAACACAAGTATCGATCCGCCCAACGGATCAGCGTTAACTAAGGTCCGGCTACCGCCAGACTTTTAGACATTAACACCCTTTTATACTATATAAATCATACATGATTAATAAAATCTGTTTTTTTTTTCAAAAGAAAAAGGGATTGGAAAAGAATCTATAATCCATGACAACATCATGAAACATTGAAACCATGTTTTTTACTTAAAAGTTAAAACCTTAAAGTGCTTAGAGCATCTTTAGCAGACTCTCTATTTTGGCTCCTTAGCTATTTTAGAGAGTATGTTTAGCTTTTTATCTATTTTAACAGATGCACCAGACTCCTAACTAGCTCTCTATTATAACTTTTAGTTATCTCACTCCTAACTATAGAGAGCGGGATGAGCCTCTCTATAATTTAAAACATTACTTTTAAGTTATTTTATGTAAATTGCTTCGGCAATCCAACCCTCTAAGATTACTTGGTTTCTCTTGGGCGTTCTTGAGCCCTATGTGTGTTCCGACTGGCGGAAGAGGTGGCTTGATTCGGTTCTGCGGTGGTGGCTTCTGTTCATGGAGCGGCAGGATCTCGGCGGCGGTAGTTCGTTGCGGCAGTGTGCTTGGTGGCTGTTTGATAGGATTAGGGTTTGTAAAATTTTCTTGGGCTTTCGGCTTTTAGCTGGGTTTGCCCCATCGGCTTTACTTTATGTTCGCTGGGCCTGTGTGCCTTATTTGCTGGGCCTATGTGCCTCAACATAGGCAAGCAAGCCTACATTGGTACACAGTTATTCCTTAAACAATAAAGCTCCAAGTCCAAGCTAAGCGAAAGCACTTGGCCTTCAAAAGAAACATATAGGTTGTTACCTGCGCCCACCAAGCACTTAATTGTGGTACGAAACATAGATAACACTCTAAGAAGACGACTTCTGAAGTTCTTCTATATTTGTCTAGTGTATTCAACTCAATCGAACCGAACGGTTTGCCGTCTACCAAAAAAAACACACAAAAGTCCGAAACCCACTCCCAAAAAGGAAAGGGGGTTCAATGGAAAGGAAAACTAAAAAATTGACGCCGCCACTAGAGCAGCCAACGCCGCACTTGTGCGTCCGGAATGAGCCCCAAGCCATCACTAAACCCCTCAAAGCCGACGTGCCGCCGCATCACTAATTTCCAAAAACAATTATAAACAAACAAATTTACGTCCCGGCAATCCTGTCCTCTGTCTCTACTCTCTAGTTTGCGCTGCGAGCAAGACTGAACTGTAAGACTCGTCTCCCTCTACTTCGTCCGCATTGATTGAAGTAGCAGTATGTTTATGATTTCTAATTGGGTTTTTGATTCTGTATTCTAAGTTTATTTTCTGAAATGTTCATCTTTAGTTGCTTGTTTTATTGATTATGTAAAAAAAAAAAAAAAATTGATATTTGGGTTTGTTCTGAATGCGTTGCTCTGCTCTGTTGGGGCAGGTTCTGGTTGTTTATCTGTTCTAGTTTTATTAGTTGTGAGCTACCATGTTTTTGCATTTGCTAGTTTGATTGTGCTTAGTTTTCTGCATTGGAGAATTGGCTTGAGATAGTTTAATCGAAAGTCAGCTAGTCTCATGAACTTAACAACATCTGTCATTGTTACAACTCTATATGATTTGTCTTTGGTCTTTTAGCTTTAGACTTTCAGGTGATAGATTAGTTTTTGGTTGTAAGGGGGAAAAGAGGTGAGCAATTGGAAAGAGATTAATGGGTTTAATGTCAGACTATCAGCATAGGTTGGCATCGTTGTTGCATTCCTGCTGCAACGGTATAGTATTGTTGATTGTCTATGGTTTTTCTTTTTTTCCTAAGCTTACTATACCCACTGAAATTGGGCTTAGGAGATCTATCAATTTATTCTATTTCTATGTGACATTCTTGTTGCATTGATTACAAAGTGAGATTTTTTGTTTGTGTATCACTGAGACTTCTAGAACATTGCTTGATATAGAGGAGTCTGGAGGTGGGTATTGAAAAGAATTGTCTTGTTTATATTTGTTTATACTATTCTCTGCTTCTTGGTTCTGCAATTTCTATTTTTCTTTTTCTGCAATTTATTCCCGTTCCTCATAGTATTAGCTTATGAATTTACCAAGCTGTTCTAGTGCCTACCAACTTTTGTCCTTTACCCTGTTTTTTGCTCAAGGTTTACTTAAACTCTCTCTTGGGCTTTTAGCTTATCAGAGCATTATAGTGGAGTTAATCTTGAATTGTTTAGTGGATTAGTCTCTGTTTCCTTCTGTAGATGGGGATTTAGTTAAACAGAAACAGAAAGTCAGAAAGTTGAACTTACAGAACAAATGGAAGCTTGTTGGGTTTACATTTTTCAAGCAATTGAAGATTTATTTCTGTTACTCATTTAGTTGGGTGCTTTTGTTTTACTTGTTTATGTCTTTCAGTTTTTCATTTACTTATATTAATAGTTCTTCAGTAATTTCTTTTATTGGTTTGTTTTTGGGTATTGGGTTTTAAATGAGGAGGAAAAGGGTTCAGCTTTTTGGGGCTGACGAGAAGAGAAAAGAAAAAAGGAAAAAAAAAAAAAGAAAGAAAGAAGAGAGGAGGAGACGGCAAAAGAAAAGGAAGAAGAGGGAGAAGGGGAGAGGAAAAGAAAGAAGAAAGAAAAGAAGGGGGAGATCAGGGGTAAGATGCAAGGGAAGAAGAAAGAAAACAGAGGGGAGGGGAGCGCAACTATTTGAAAAAGAAAGTGGAAAGAGAAGTAGAAAGAGGGAATGAGAAGATAGAATTAGAGAGTTTGGGGCTTTTCTCAAAGGCTGCAAATTTTGGGTATTTCTAAATTGGAGGAGAGTGAAGCTATAGAATTGCCTGAGAGTTTCGATTGAATTTTAGAAGAAGAAGAAAGATGAAGGAATGAGAATGAGAGTTTGATTTCCTGCTCTTGAAACTGAATTGTGGGAAGGCCAAGGGAGGAAGCTTTCAGAAGTGAAGGGTTTTTGTCTGGGTTGTTTTGTATGTATGGTTGTCTTGTTTTACTGTGAGTAACTTCTCTACTTTGTTAATTGTTTTATTTTCTTTATATCCACTGCCTTGCTGCTGTTAACATGGAATGTGAGAGTTTGGTATTGATAAAGGGTTATGTTGGTTGTTTGATGTCATGTGAACTTACTGAATTTGTTGATTTTTAGTTTGGGTGCTCTTTGCACAATGCTTATCAATTGTATTGTATTGGTACTATGTCGTTTATGCTCTGTATCAATTGAACTTTTTTGGGTTTTGGTTTCGGTATAATGATTGTTAAGGAGCTCTTGGGTTTATTGTTAGCTTTTGAAATCAGCCTTGATCTTGTACTGATTCAATTATTATCTGTTGTTTTGTGTTGTTTGTGTGCTTTCAATCTATTCTCTGAAGTAGGGTACTTGTTGGTTATACTTTGTTTAATAGCACGGTCTTTAGGTTGTCAGAATTACTGTCAAATAGTAAAGTATTTCATATATGAATTTGGATTCGGATTGGTTCAATGTTGTTAGTTTTTTCTGTAAGTTTCACATATGTTAGCTTCTGAGTAGCAAGAAGCAAGTGCTCACTGAACCCTGTTTTGTTTTCTTCCGGCACTTATTCTTGAGAGTTTAGGTTTTCTGCTAAATCCCATCTGTTTTGCAAATGACAATTTTAAATCAGCACCGAATGTTAAAAGAAAGGTACGTCTCTTTGTATGCCAGAGAGTTTCATTGCAGACTACCTATTTGTTTAAAAAAATTATTTTGGTTCTGTTGGTTTTAGTTTTAAGCCTGTTGTTCCTTGGGTTTAAAATTGGGAAAGGTAGCTTTTGCTGCTCCTATAGTCAGCACTTTGTCGCTACGGCTGAGGCTCACTATTTTTAATTTTTTAATTGTTGTCAGAATACTTTTTTTCTATCTATATTCAGTTTGTCATCAATTTTCTGATTTCAAGTTTCATCCATATTATCTCGTCATTGGTCTTTTTAATAACAGCTTTATAGATGTGGAAATAGTGATTTACTTTTTAAAGTCTCTTGCTTTATGATTTTGTTTACTATATTTGTTAAAGTCTCTTGCTTGGTGTTTACTTGCTTTCTGTTGCGGTGATCAGTTTTCAGTGGTGTAGTGGTGCAACAATTTCTACAATTGATTTCCCGATTTGTGCGATGGGAGCACGAAAATTATATATTATTTTAGAATCCTCTAGCCAGTAGGAGAGTGGTACTGGCATTTTGAACTTGTTAAAAGCACGATGAGTAGCATCAATCACAGTACAGTTTAACCATTGCTTAATCTATCTTCTCTTCATTCATTGTACTGAGGACAATATAGCGTATTCAAATTTCCAGTTCTCGATACTGTGATGTGATCAACGAGCTCTTAGGGTATATAGGTACCTAATTTGATGATATTATCACATTGGACACTTATCAGTTTCTATAAAATGAAAATTTTAGGCTTGTTTTGGTCTCTATAATTTTATTTGTTTTTGTTAAGATAGGCATTGTGTTTAGCTTTTCCTTTAGCAGATTTAGATTTTGGTTACGTTACTTTTACTTTTAATTTTATTGCTGAAACAGATTAAAACAAAAAAACCGTCTGAGTTCTGACTCGTTGCGGATATTCGGAACACCCTGTTTCGCTATAGTTGGATATTGGTCTCAGGCTCTGATCTTGGTGAAATGAAGATGTATGTCTTAAATTTCTAGTATTGGTTTTTGTTTACTTGCAATCAAGTTCTATGAATGACTGCTTTTAGCTATTATTTAAAGTTTCTTTTAACCACTTATTGGCGGGAGGATTTTATGAGTTTCAAATTTTACAACTTCTTGCAGACTAAAGGCTGATGTCGGAGCACTTGACAATTTTGAAGTGCTCGAATTCCTAAAATCTAAAGGGGCCTCAAAGAATGATCTATCACGGGTGGCAAGAGTTACACAATCAGAGTATAAGGTTGTGATGGAATTTATTTTTTATCACCTATATTGTATTCTTAATTCCAAGTTGTAGTGAGAAGTGATGTATGGTTGATTTGCGTTGTTTAGGTTTTTGATTATTTGGTTGATACTCCTACTGGTACTCACACAAGAGAGAGTGTTGAAGAGTTCAAGGAGAAGTGTAGACAATATGACCTTGGGAATGATAAGATCCTCAATATTATTAACACTAGGCCAGCTTCAGTGGTTGAAATATATGCGGTGTGTTACTACTATTTGCTTCTACTTCGCTGTTCATCATTATGTGAGCTTTTCTGTGTGTTTTCGTTTTTTCCTTAAATTCATAATCTTGTATCATCTCTTCTGGTGAGGCTCTTCTATTGGGTTTATGTCATGACTTTTTTGCTGTAATTGAGTTTGTCTTTGTACCCTGCATTGTGGGTGGAATAGGCACTGTATTAGACTGGGATTGAGAAAATGGTTTAGAACTTTATAGCAACTTTTGCTTAAAGAAAACTGATGAGTGGAATTTTGAATCTTCTATTTCTTGACCCACCCTGGATTCACTTATTTAAAATTACTTGCATAACTGTTGGTATAACCCATTGATATCAGAACATGATCAACTGTGTCCTGTGACCAGTGTGCTCTTCTCCTTACTAACATGATAATTGGTGAAGTCTATGGCTGTCAGTGTCCAATGTCTATAAGGAATAGCAGTCTTCCCAAAAAGGACCATTGAATGGCATAGTGTGTTTTCCTTGTTGTAGATCTAAGGCAATCTGTTGCCAAGGACCTGGTGCAGCAAACCTTATATATTTTGAATGCCCTTGATATAATGTTAATTATGTGTAAGTTAAGAACATGTGAACTTATTTGCACAATTTGTTTATCTTCTACGATGTTGCACAGATCGTGGAGGATAATGCTGATGAGCTAGTAGAGCTGGTTGCAGAGGTCTTGACTCCTCCAACTGTACCATCCCCTAAACCTGAAGCCGATACTAATGAGATTGATGCAGAGACCATGAACGTGGAACAAATTGAACAAAATGATGGCAATAAAGAAAAACCTGAATTTGGGGAAGCACCAATGGAGACTAGTTGATGTGGGTATAGTATTGACCATTTTCTGAACTCAAAAGTCACATGTCTAAGAGCCTTTAAATTTATGATGAGCAGCTATTGTTTATCTTATATGTTGACAGCTGCTTTGATGTTTCCAAATGAGTCGAATGTGTGATTGTAAGTAGAAATGATACTGGATTTACTATTTCTGGTGTCACAGGAGACCTCCCACATTTACTGTATTATGTTTCCTTTGCAGCATTATTTGTCAAAAGTTGTTGAATCCATCTTCATTTGCTTCAATTAATTGCAGACTGAAATTGCTAGTTCAGTCTGGGTTTTGTCCATAAATATTTCTTCTAAAGAAAATAATAGTTCATTGCTCCTCAAAATGAAACGATGTTTTCTAGGGTTATAACTTAATAAACTTATAGCCGTAGTGGTAAGGAAGGGTGGGTATTGGGTTATGATTATATTATATCAGCCGATCAGCGTAGGATTTCCCTCTAATGTGTCCAAAAAAAAAAAAACAATATTTTCTAGGGCTTTTAGTCAAATAACCAATTGGCCCTTTGTTTTTAGTTAGTATCATGAGAGATATTCTAAATTTTAACGTTTTTTTTTCTTTTTCCTTCCACTGACATCTGACATTCACAAAGTTACACTCACCACAAGTTAAGTTCTAATCCTTTTGAGTATTTGCTTGATACAAACGCACCTAGTAAATTGTAAGACTGTAAAAGGGAAGTAACTGAGAAAGTAGCAATACTTGGGAGGCAAGGCAAGAGTAAAAATAAAAAGCCAGAAACTAAAGACTAGCAAGGCATCATAAGGGAAGGTTAAATTCTATTTAAAAATAAAAGGAAACAAATCCCGCTAGGAATCAATCTCTCCTAGTCTGCTTTGGTAGGGAAACACAACAAAACCATATTAAACCTGCATCGAACTAATCAAAAATTTCCCAAAAAGAACCTATCAAACCCTAAATAGCTCTCTTGGCGTCCTTGATTCTACCGGAGATTACAACGCCCAGCTTACTTCTCTCAATAAGGTATATGTTATATAATTAGCCTTTGTTTATATTAGTAATCAGTGACCGTATTATTCTTGATTTGAAAATTGATAATATGTTGGCATGAGTTATACAACTAATGCACATGAATTTTCAACCTAGTTTTCTGTATCTAATTAGGATTAGATTTCCCTTGGATTAATTAGGTTTTTATAAGGGTTTTTGTCCATTTACCTCATTTTTAGATATTTTTTTCCCACTTACCCCATTCAGTTTTTTTAATTCCCTCTTATCTAAAACACTCTAAGGAGGTATTCTCTAATACCCCATTAAGATTTTTTTTTATTTTTTTTAATTTTTTTTTAATATAATTTTACCCTCACCCCTTTGTACTTAGAGAGAGAGAGAGAGAGAGAGAGAGAGAGAGAGAATGGAAGAGAGAGAAACCATGGGAGACTTCGCGCGGAGTCCGGTCAACTTTCGCAGGATTCCAGTCACCGGATTCTGATCACCGGCTACCGCCCACCAGAATTTGCTGAAAATCTCTCCTGAAAGTTTTTTTTAGCCCCAATAGACGTCTATTGCCCCCTAATAGAAGTTTATTGCCCCCTAATAGACGATTATCAGCCATGTATTGCCCCCCAATAGACGTCTATTGCCCCCCAATAGGACTTTCAGTTGGCAGAATGAGAACTAATCTCCCTAAATTTAGACAAATAAAACTTTGATTACAGAAAAAAAAAATAAGGAGATTACATCAATTCAAAACGTCTATTGCCCCCCAATAGGCGTCTATTGCCCTCCAATAGAGGGGTA
The DNA here is from genome assembly GCA_002564525.1 of Rosa multiflora. NCBI lineage: Eukaryota > Viridiplantae > Streptophyta > Magnoliopsida > Rosales > Rosaceae > Rosa > Rosa multiflora. Next base: position 133,671 of record BDJD01001408.1, on the reverse strand, counting down.
ATAGACGTCTATTAGGGGGCAATAGACATTCAAAACTTTTTTTTTTCTTTCCTTCTGTCCCGTTACTTAAAAAAAACAAAAAAAAGCTAGAAATTGATTTGGGCACCCAATCACCACTCTCCTCTGCCACAGTTTGGGTAGAGCACCGGCGGCATCCAGGAGGCCATCGAAGACGTTTGTGTGGTCGTCATTGTCAGCGCCGGTCGAGCTTGGGCAAGCTGCAGCAAAATCTTGGCAAAAGTCGACCCGCACCGGCGAGGCGGTTGGACGCGGTCGAGCTCACCTGCGAGTTGCAGCGGAACCTGGGCGAGAGGTCGAACCTCGCCGGAGTTGGAGATCAGGGAGCTAATCGACGGCTGCCAGAGGTGGCTAGAGAGAGAGAGAGACGCTTGCCGGAGGTGGAGAATGGATCGATGCCTGCCGCAGGTGGAGAGAGAGAGAGAGAGAGATCGCAGGCATGTGTAGTTTATTAATTTACCTGAGGGTAAAATTGTCTTTCTATGTTAAATTGGGTAATAGGGAATGAAAATCTGTTGCTGGAGTAAAATGAGATAACTTTGCCTCATTTTGGTGATTTTGGTCAAGAACCCAAGTCTTTGAGGAGGAGGCCAACAAGAAGGTCCTGCATGCAGTGCGAGAATGTCCTGGTGACAAACAGTGAGCTTCATATTCTTAAAGGCCCTCGCTTTCTAAATGACATCATCATCGAATTCTACTTCCTCCATATTTCTAATGCCCTCCTTCAATCCCATGAGTCGTTCCGAGATGACATCCTTTTGGTTTCGCATGCCCTCTCATTCTTTCTGCAGCAGGATTTTGGGGATGACTCCCGTGTCAAAGACTTTGCGGAGTCCAACAAAGTAGATAGCAAGCAGGTTGTAATGGGAGTTGAGGGTGGATTTCCGCCCTTTTCCTAGTACTTTTTAATTTTTTAGGTTGCAAAAATCTAGTTACTCAAATGAATTTTTATATAATTTGGAGTACTAGATTTTTTGTTAGAATAAAAGTGCGTGGACTTTCAGAAATATGGGTGTACTGAGGGTATTGGGAGCTTGTTTTTTAGAATATATTTTTGTTTTCTATGGATTGGCTTTGTTTGATGACCCCATAGGGATGGGTCAATCTTGTTGAATTTTGATAGAATTACTGACCTTCTTAAAAAGAAAAGAAAAAACATTACTTAAACACCAAAAAACAATATACAAGCTAGACAGGTGTAGCTTCATGTTTGTTCAAATTACATTTATATTTGATCTGGGTTCGTTTGATGCGTAGCTTAATGTAACTTGATTTTTTTTTAATATCAAATCCTTCTTTCAATGCAATCTTCTCCAAAAAAAAAAAATTTAATTACTTAATTAACTAATTAAATAAAGTAAGCTTAACTGTGAACAAACTGCAAATATTTTATCATTAGATATTCACACCCTGATTTGCAATCCACACTCTTCATTTCCTTTTTAATTCAAATTCTTATAAAAAGACAAAATTTAAGTCTTTTGGAGTGTGGATCCTAAAATAGGGAGTGCAAATTTCAATCCCTTTTTTTTTTACCTTCATGTTTCATGCGTGACCGATATGGTATAGAGTGAATTTGAATGATACTAATCGACGGCTCTATTTAATTCTCCAACAAATTGCTTATGCATGAATTGCTGATGAAAAAAAAAAAAAAGACAAGAAGAAGAAGAAGTAAGAATTCCTTATACCTACGATATATAATTAACAAGAAAAAATTTCTGTATCACTCGATTCCTCCAAAAAAAAAAAAAAATTCTGAGTTTGCAGGCTGAATTCTAAATAGATGGCAAAAACTATTCAACAAATTGATTCCCTATATCTCTGACATTACATTCGTATCTTGTTCACTACGTCTCTCATATGATGCGCGTATGATGAGCTGCAACAAAGGCTCTGAACTCTCATCCACATAAACCGGCACATCTTCCTCATAAACCGGCACTTCTTTTTTCAAAACAAGTTGGTATGGGAAATAACTTTCCAGAAGCTTGAAAGTATCACAAGGACGACGGGAGGCCTCAGAATTCATCATCACATTATTCCATACGATTGAAGCGTCCCTGTCCGACTTGAACACCACCCGGTGAAAGTAGAATTCTTGCTTCTTTACTACCAAATGAGCTGCTATTGCCTCTACTGCCTCTTTTCCACCATATTCCCTGTCATCAAAATTAAACTAAGAGGATATTTAAGAATAGTGTGTGTGTGTGTGTGTTATATCTGGAGAAGAAAAACGTAGAATACATACCTGAAATGATTTATGAGTCGGTATGTATGAAATGGTTGTGAGAACCTCGTAGAATAAACCAAGAAAAGTGTCCTCGATTTATATTCACCAAGCGAGTAGTATTGAGAGTCAAAGCGTGAGCAAACAACAGGGTTTTGGACCTCCAAAGAATCAACGCCGCGCATCGTTATATATGGAATTTTCTCAACTATCTTATACACTGGATAGAAACACAAACATATATAAAAAGATAAAAGGGAGAATTAGAAATTTTTGACAGTGAATTATTTGTTTATTATGTAAAAAAAGAAAAAAAAAAGAATAGAGATATTACCTCTTAGAGTTCCACCGGTGAACTTATCAAAGAATGTTGCATTAAATAATGCTTTTAGGGCTATGTCAGCAACATCGTTTTCATTGGACATTTCAACAAAACTAGAACAATTACAAGACCCATGTTAGCTAGCATAACAAATTAAAATTAGTCACATAGTAAGAGAGTAAAGAATGAAAGTTAATTAGAACTATCACTTACAAATGTCTCATAATACTTGTAGCATATTCAGAACCAGATCCCAGTGCAGTAAACCTGGAGTAGACTCGTTCATTTGTAACGCGTCCCTTGTTTATAAAAATACGATAAAGTTGAAGACCCTGCAACCAACATTTTGAGTGAAACATATATCACAAGTTAAGTGAGCATATCATAAATAAACGAGAACATTTTGAGCGATAAAGATTTTAATTTTCCTTACATTGTCTGCATCCCATCCAGCCATGAGTACCCCAAATGCTTTGTCATTCTTATTGTTTTCAGGTAGATCACGTAAATGAGCATACATCAATTGTAATGCATATGAAACCGATCCACCATTCTTCTTGAACTGTTATATAAATATATATATATATATATATATATATATATATATATATATCAAACAAGTAAGTTTGGTTAGTATTTATTTTTCCTTTTCCAAATTTAAGCAAAATTATAGAGATTAGTCCAAGTGATGAGGGAGAATGAATAATTGAATATGGTTTTAGGTGCTATGACCTCAGTTATACATTTGGATTTCACACTCTCGCACATCTTCATGCAATCAATAGCTGTCCCCGACATTACAGCAATCATATTGGAAGATATTGGAAACATTTTTTCCATATCGTTTCTAACTGAAATATAAAGAAAAATATTTTAAATATAAAGTTTTTTTTTTGGTTAGTAGAACAAGGAAGAGTTAGGGACGAAGAGTTACAGTTCTTCTCACAAAAAGTGAAAATAAAAAAAGATAGAGGAAGAGCTATCGTTACTATTAAGTCGCTTGTCACGCGTTTTTTCATTTGAGGACCTAGAATCAGCTCCAACAAGGATGCCTCCGTTGTACAATAGACCAACAATTGTTGTCCCTTTTGTTTCTCCAGCTGAAGAGTATTTTGAACTCGAGTAGCCCATATTTCTGTCAAAAAAATGTGAATATCTTGAGAATACGTGACAAATAAAGCATGTACAAATTTGTTACCTCACAATACAAGGAAATTAAGAACATACAACTAATGGAAAATAGAGTGAGGCACCAAATTTATCATTTTTGAAAGTCTTGACGCTTTTATCACTTTTGAAAGTGAATATCTTGAGAATACGTGACAAACAAAGCATTTACAAATTTGTTACCTCACAAATTTGTTACTATTAAGTTTTTTTTTGGTTGTAGAGAAACCTCACAATACAAGGAAATTAAAAAATATAAACAAAAAAATAAGGAAAGAAGAACTTTTACCTCACAAACACACGGAAATTTTAAAAAAAAATAATAATAACAAATAAAAAAGTAAGGAAAAAAATCCTTCAAGTCAAGGGAGGCAAAAAGCTGGAAATTTGCTGTAGTCCCAAACCAAATCAAACCCACCTTTTTGGTTTTAGGAGAACACTATGGGGTAAAAATTATATTGTGTTTGAGAATACTCAATTTTAAAGTTAGAATTTACTCATTTACAAAGTATAATCTATGCATTTAAAAAATGTTGTGAGCTAGCTTGATAAGGGTCATTGATCTCACATGGTACATGACTAGATCCTAGCATACAAGCGATGTCACCCTGTTATATGACAAAATGCAACATTACATTGAACATATTTCCTTCAACCCTTGATGTTCAAGCCGCTTACAACTTATATGAGAGTCTGAGCTAATCATCTGTGGTAGTAATTTTGGAATGTAAAGACTTTTATAAGCTGCACTGGAAATGGGGAACTTAATTTTGCCACACTTGCCAAGAACATATCTCCAAGTTTCATAACAAAAAGTTTACTCAGATCAATTTCAGGCAATCCAAAAGTGAATAGAATGAGGGGACAACTATAGATGAGTACTATCTATTTAATATCATCAATGTAGAGCAAATATACATGTTAGTTAATTAAGAGAACTACTTTTTGTAGCATTTGTTCATAACAGAGGAATGTACATAGTAACCCAGAAATGTGTGGCAATTATCCTTTTGTGATAACACAGAGAGAGAGAGAGAGAGATTCTAAATGTGCCATCATAAAATTCTTAGACTTTTTTCTTTCTTTCTTTATTTTTCATTTTTTTTTTTGGTTGGTTTGGGGGTTTGGGAAATTTTGACACAGTCTACAGCAACTGAACCCTCACAACCTTGTAACGATGAGCTACTAAAAATCACATCCCTAAACATTGTTGTGGGATTGAAGCAAGTGCATGGGGGTATTCAAGATCTAAATACAGCAGCTAGCCTCAGTATGGTTTGGGGAATTTTGACAGTCTACAGAAACTGAACCATCACAACCCTGTAATGATGAGTTGCTAAGAATCACATCCCAAAACATTGTGAGATTGAAGCAAGTGGGGGTATTCAAGATCTAAATACAGCAGCCTGAGTAATCAGTATGGGTTGGGGAATTTTAACACAGTCCACAGCAAGGTTGATTCATGACTTGCTTATCAAGGAAGAGAGAACTATAAGGGATAAATAAGTTACGAAGGAGATTCCAAGAACAACAGCGATGATGATGAGTGAAAACAAAAACTAGCAGTACAAGACCAGAGATAAAACAAATATGAACAATGGAAGACAGAAAGAATAAGTAGATGTTTATAGCTACACTCACATGTGCTCAGGCTGAGAGGTATCAGAAGTGATTTCCGGCAGTACTTCCAATTACAGCTTTCTCCAGAGCTCTCTCTCTTGCTGTATTCCTCTGCTTGGGTTTAGTGGTAGAAAAAGGGAGTAAGAAAGATGTTTGCTCCAAGGATTTGCACCATAGGGGGAGAAAGAGATGTCAAGGATTAGCCACAGGCATTGCATAATTTTAAGTTACTTTTTAAGTTCGGGCATTGGGTATGTTCCTGGCTGCATTGAGCAATGTACCAGGCTGCATTGGTAAACGTACCCACATATGGAGCTAGAAATGTTGCATTGGTAGGGTACACACACAAATGGAACTAGAAATCTTGCATTGGTAGGGTACACCCACATAAGGAACTAGAAATCTATGTAATGATTTTGGTTGCTTACTCAATCCAAAATCCAAATACGTACTGTTTTCTTTTTGCCTAGTGTCCCTACCATCCTCCGAATAATGATTTCTCATTAAAAAGGTATTGCAACAGCTCTATAACACACTCATCGTTTCAACAAATTCTCCTACAAAACTTATTTATCAATCATACAAGTCTACCCAAGAGAGGTCTGATCTTCCCTGCTTATTTTTAAGAAACTGGACAACTATTATATGTATGTGCATTTATTTCTCTGAATTCGGGCAGACCATGTACAGAACACTACATAAGCATATGTTTCTCTGTGCATGACCAGAATTAATTTTTTCTTTTTTCTTTTTTAAGGTTTTCTTTTTCATTTTCTTCAGAGTCTGACTTATCTCAATTTAATTATACGAACATGTTTTTCTAAAAAAATACAAAAACAACAAAACAAAAGGCAAGAAATTTGAACTAGTGGCGGACGCATGATTATATATGTGAGGGGGCGAAATTCTTTTCCCAATACAGAATAAAACTTCAATGAATGCCAATATTTTCGTGTTCAAATGTTGCTAACATATTGTATCAATACTTACCAAAAAGTAAATATCCATACATTACCCAGAAAACAAAACACATAAAATTTCCAAGCAGAAAGAATTTTTTTTTTTTTTTTTTTGGTTACAAAGGAGGCCTAAAAAAAGAAAAACTAAATTGATGTCCACAGAGCAGGTGATCAATATCTATAAAGAGAAATTATATATTTCTTTGTTTAATATATGTTGGCCAGACAGCATCTTTGTACACAAAGGTTTTCTTTTTCTTTTTTTGTTAAAGTTGTTACACAAAGGCTTTCTGTAAAGTGGGGGCAATGATATGGGTGGGAATGTATTACATGCACTGTTAGTGCATTACAAGTACTTATATGAATGGATGTAATTTTTTGATATTAAAATATATAAAGGAGTGGATTAGATGAATGGTTGTTATTTTTTTAGAGATTAAAATAACCGTCAGTGCACTTACACAGTGCATATAATCCTCTCAAATTAAAGTCCAAATGAACTTGTGAAGCTGATATCACAAAACTAAAAAAAATTCACTGGCACCAACCCTCACTGGGCCTTAATTAGCTGGGTCCACCAGATTTGAATTACCTTTCGGAAATTCTTCTTTTGCTTGGAAGGGTATCCTCCTTGACTCTAGAGCCTAGACTTTTACTTACTGAAGGTATCAGATGGAACATCGGTAATGGCTCAAGTATCAATTTTTGGTTATTTAATTGGGTTTACCCTTTCCCACTTTTGAATTTTCTTGATGATAGTCAAAGACAAATTATCAACGCGTCTACGTCTGAGACTGTTGCAGATTATATTACAAATTCTCATTGGAATGAAACTAATTAAACTACTTACTGTTTTACCTAGAGACACTGTTAAGAAAATTATGTCTACCCCTATTCCGTTCTTTCAACAGCAAGATGAAATGGTCTGGAACCCAAGTAATGGTAAATTCTCCATTAAATCAGCTTCTTCTCTACTTACTCAAAATGTTTTTGCTCATTCCAGATCTAAACTATTAATGAAAATGTGGAGGGCAAAGTTACATCCTAAAGTTAAAGTCTTTGCCTGGCAACTATTTCGAGAAAGGCTACTTACCAGAGACCACATTTACACTAATCTTCCTATTGACAGAAGCTACCCATTTTGTCATACTCATCTGGAAACTCAGGAACATTTGTTCTTTAATTGCAAGACAGGTTTGGCAGCTAACTTTTCCTCATATTGATTTAGATACTTGGAATGCTTCTTTCATTGATTGGATTCAGTTTCTTTTATCTTTTAAAAATTATGATTCTATTAATACTTTTACCGTAGCACTTTGCACTACTTATTCACTTTGGAAAGCTCGTAATGACCTTATCTTTAGAGATAAATTACATATTTCAATTCAAATAGTCCATGCTACAGCCCGTTATCTGTTTCTTTATGATTCTTCCAATCCTATTCCTCCGAGAAGAATTTGTTCTCAGACCTTACTTAAATGGCAACCACCTCATATCGGTTTCTTGAAATTAAATTTTGATGGTTCAGTTTTACAGAATCACAGTAGTGAAAAAGGCTTTGTTAATGCACAAGGTGAGCCTCTTTTAGTGGCGGCGAACCACCATGGGTCCTTGGCTCATATGATGTCCTTACTATTGAGGCTATGGCTCTTAGAGCAGGCTTGCATGCTGCTTGGTTGCATGGATTTTCATATATTGAAGTTGAAGGTGATTCTAAGCTTTTGATTGACAGTATAACTGGTCGCATTCAAACGACCTGGAGAATCAAGCCTCTGGTTCAAGATATTCTCAAGTTGGCCACTTTTCTCAACTCAGTTTCTTTTACGCATGTGAAGAGGAATCGAATTTCTTAGCTGATGCTATTGCCTCTGTTGGTCATCACGGTCCTGCTCAGAGTTGGAATAAATCTTTACCCCTGACTGCTAGTCATGCTTTTCTGTTTGATGAATTAGGTATTGGTTGTGTTAGAGGGTTTGTTTTGTAATTTTCTTCGCTTTGTCAAAAAAAAAAAAAAAAAAGACATGCTCTAATGCGTTTCCTTTTCTTCTTCCACCCCAATTTTCCCCCATTCAATTTTGATTCATTTTTATCAGGATGAAATCAGGGTTAAAATGATTAAAATCCCCTTCATTGATTTATGTTTTTTTTTTTCAATATTGGTCACATCCTCACAACAAAAATATTGAAAGATTTAAACCTTCCCCTTCGGAGCAGAAATAGACGTGGCACCAAAACACATAAAGATTGGCGTAGTCATTCATAAGGGCATATCCAACTCTTCGCGCTTGTCACCGCTCAACTCTCCAACATAACAGTTGCATTACAATATTTTCTCCAATGGAGTTTAAATTTTTTTACATCAGACATAAATCACATAATGATACCTAACTTTCAAAAGTGATAAAAATGTCAAGACTTTCAAAAATGATAAATTTGGTGCCTCACTCTATTTTCCATTAGTTGTATGTTAAAAATAAAAATGCATAACACTTTTTACTTATTTTTTAATTTTATCCTCTATTTTTTTTGTCTTCTTCCATCTCAATCCAATCCTCTTTCTTTGGATTCAAACAGTTGACAATAGGAAAAGCGGTGTGTTAGTATAAGTAGAATAACCAGGGTTTCATAAAATCCTCAGGATGCTCTGTGAACCATGATCAACCTCCCCTCAGTTAATCAAAGACAATCAAACCTATTCATATTAAAAGTGTCATTTTGAATTGTAGATTTTCTGGTCACTTAGACATTAAAGCAATAATCTTGGACGGAAAAGTGATGAGAACGAAGCATAAGCCATGGAAATTTGAAGAGAAAAGCAACAATGTTTGCTTGCAATTGTCGTATCAGTTATTCAGTTCTTTTTCAGTTTCTTTCTCATCGTTCTAACAGAGGCAATGATCAGATTGCCGCCAGTGAAATCTCAAGTGAGTAATAACAACTTTCTTGATAGGTAGGCAGCAGTAAACATAAGCGAAACTTTCTAACACCAATTTGATCCATACCAAACCTCAAGGTAAATAGGAATGCAACAATGATTCAAGTGATATGGTCTCCATACATATACATATCATGTATGTCTCATGTTTTTTATACGAAACACAAGTTTTATTAACAATGTCGGCATGTGTGATTATACATAAATGAGTGCATGTGTGTATTGCCACAAATGAGTTCTGGGAAAACTAAGAAAACCGCTGTACAGAGATCTTTTTTTGTTAATTTAAGGGCATCTCCAAGAGAGTAGCTATTTAAAAAAAAAGTTGAAATTTAACAAATATTAGGATAAAATCTATCTCCAGTAGAATAGCTATCTAATACCTAAATTTAGCTTTAGCTAAACACTCTAGCTATATTTAGCTAGGATGAGAGAAAATTAAACTAAAACCTAAATTTAACTTGAGCTTTAAGTATTCTGCTGGAGCATAACTTAATATTTAACTAGCTATATTTTACTTTTAGCTACTTTTAACTATGAATATAAGTATCACTGTTGGAGATGCTCTAATGTTGAGAAACAAAGAATTTTATTTTTTATTTTTTATTTTTTAGATAATGAATGATTGCCCAAGTAGCCCAGGAATAACTGAGGCATGTAGCTTACAATGAAAGGGAGAGTTTCTTCCACTCCGGACATAGAAACAGGAAAGAAACCCAGAAAGTCTAGACAAAAAATAGAGAAAAATCCCTGCAACCTATCGCTCCAATGGAGGAGGGCAAGGTAATCCATCATTCCTCAACACACGAATAAAAGATGGTGGTGGCTGGTTAGCCCATCGCAGAGGACTCACCGTCCGAATGGCAAGCGAAGCTGCAAGGTGAGCAGCTCTATTCGCTTCGCGGGGAACCCAGTCCCAAGAGGAACAATCAAAGAAGGTGCAGCGCCTCCTTATCTTCTCAACGATCGGGTAAATTTTCCAATTTCGACAGATTGGAAGCTTCAAATTCTCAATAACCTCTTTTGCATCAGATTCAAATTTTACCATTTTCAGATTCAATGAAATGGCCAGATCAACACCAGAAAGCAAAGCTTCGGATTCTGCTATTGCCGCCGACGAGCAAGTAGCTGGTATAGCAGAGCCACCCAGGGAGGATCCCAAATGGTCTCTAATAATGACTCCCAGTCCAGCCGAATTCGGGGCTACCCAAGCTGCGTCACAGTTAACCTTTGTAAAACCTGGAGGAGGAGCAATCCAATTGCAGTGATCAACCACTCTGCTGGAGTCTTGTATCGGAGATGACAGAGGCCACTTCGATGCCTCAAGAAATTCCGAAACCAGATTGAGAGAGGTGGTAATGGTGTGACTTGGGGAGACGGGTCTCTGCTGGTACCAGAAGGCACATCTTGCCTTCCAAATGTTCCAACACAGAATGCTGACAACAGTAAGCATCTTTTCAAACTCCATCTTGTTTAATTGTTGACTTGTTAAACTTAAAGCCATTGATCAAGGGTAGTGATCTGTTGCTTGTTTATCCTTATTCCCATAGGAGATCCAAACCACACTAGCTCCACCCGGGGACACAGTAGAAGTAAGTGCTCAGTAGTTTCAATTGCATTTCCACATATTGGACAAGTAGGAATAGCAGTATTGTAGTAAGTCTTCTCCTGAAAAGATTGTAGAAGGACCAAAGAATAGTGAAGGACCAAACCAAAGCAATCAAATAACACATTTATTCTTTCACAGGCATTGCGGTGAATGAAAAAAGTGAGAAGCAAAACAACAACGAATCAATGGTGATTTGATTGCAAGTTCAAGTTCCACTGTCAGCCTACCATTACAAGAGTACGCGTCACGAGGTGGCACCTTCACCACAAATCCAAGACACAAAAACTGTTCCAAGACAACTATCTCAACTCCTAGAGCAATTAAACATTATCCCTCAACAGAAGGCTGGAACTTTAGCTCCTAAGTTTGGCACATCCACGACTGATGACTCCAACACAAAAGAAGTCTTACAAGACTAGTACATCAACTTCGAAGTTTGGGTTGGCTACACAAGGTTTTGCACTCAGATGGAGACCACCTGGATTGAATCCCCAGCAGAAGAAACGAGCAGTGTTGTTGCCGTCCATAAATCAAATTTATGATTTGTTTAGGTGATTGTGTTGTCTTTTGGTGTCCAAATTATCTTTAACTAGTTAGTAGTCTATTTTGATATTCAAAAAAGTATTGGCAGCATGATTGACATAATAGAAGAGTCTGGCACTCTATTGTCAGTATTGTGTATGCTTGGAATGATTTTCAATTATGTATTCATATATGAATTTGCTGCAATTTAGTGTTTTCTCTCATCTATTTTACCAGTCCAATTAATATTTAATGGCAAAATAGTTTTTAATGTTGGTGATAATAATTGATATATAATTTCATGATCTGTGATACAAAAGAAATATTTAGCGGATGATGGACTTATATTGACACTGACAAGAAAAAATAAACAAGAAATCTCGATAAGTAAAAGTATAACATGAAGTTTCAGTTTTGTAGTGGAACGTTGTGGCTATATCTTTTTGTGTCTTTAAAACATCAAGTTAGAAGACAACTTGGCACAAAAACAAAGAGAAACAAGGATAATAGAATGATCACTCGCTAGTTATTACAAGATTTATAACAGCAACAACATGCCAAGAACCTCAAGCATTCACACACCAATTATTCATGGGCTATAAATTACATAGAATTTTTCACAAATAATAATAGCTCCAATTGTCTCCCTAATTTTGATCACAGCTGCAGAAGCTTCCTCGACGGCAATGATCTCTCTTTACCCATTCAAGCAAAATGATTTCACTCCAATTGCTGCACCCTCAATTGCCTCAACTTTTTTTTTTTTTAGGGGAATGAATAAATTTCATTGACGTCAAATGTCATTACACTCAGAGATTATAATATCCTCCACACTTGGAGGAGAAACATGAAAGAAACTCAATGAGAAAGAACCAAATTTGGCTTCTTGAGCTAGAGTATGGGCAACCCTGTTTGCACTTCGGTGGACATAGCGAACTTGGGCAGAAGAAGCAGCCCTCAACAAATCCTTTCAATCATGCATCAAAAAACCTAACTCGGACCAATCCAAACTAGCGGTCCCAACAGCGTTGACCAAATCTTGGCAATCCGTTTCCACCATCAATGGAACAAAGTGATGGACAATGGCTAGTTCGATCCCATGCAACAAGGCAAGAAGCTCTCCATGCCTCGCCGAGTTTGAGAACCTGACAGAGTGCCGGAATCCTCCAAGACAAGAACCATTGCCCCCCCCCCCCCCCAACGCCAGTATGCCCCGTAGCACTATCAAAGGTAGCATCAACATTAAGCTTGACCAAACCTACCGGAGGTTTCTTCCACGACTCATTCCGCACCGGACTCGGGACTCGAACTCCAGTATGGGGTTGTCTTATATTCCTCCCACCAACCTAAAGTAATTGGGACAGCTTCTGAGGCCATTTTGACATCTCCATCCCACACTTTTGCATTCCGATTTCTCCATATAGCCCAAATAAGCATCAGCAATGTAGCAAAAGTTGTGGAAGATTGGGAAAAGGAGGAGGCTAACCAATCAAAAATACTTGAGGCCGAAGCTGAAGACTGAACTGGAGCCAATTGAAAAAACGAAGCTGCATGGCTGCAATCACGTACATGAGACGTGGGATAGAAACTCCATCATAATTGATGATGTAGTTGTGCATTTCGTTGTGCATGAGTTTGTTGAGTCAGATGATATCGAACCACGCTCCGTTGATGAATGAAAACCAACGTAGAGAGTTTTTGGCCAAAATGGAAAGATGCGATCCAGGTTAAGATGGATTCTCAAACGAAGAGGAAGGTTTTCGAGCTAGAGATGCCAACACCTCCTAACATAGAACCTGTTGACTAATGGGGTCTTCGTTAGGAAGCGTAGTGAGAAAAAGATATGGTAATCTCGCCTTATGGCGCAAGGCTTCTCACAAAACGCCCTGGAATTGATTACGATGAGACATATTCTCTCGTAATAGATGTCATTGCACTCAACTACCCTGTTAGTTTGGTAGTTTTCGAATAACTGAATATGCAGTTTACAAATGTGGTCACTACGTATCTCTATAGGGATCTAGATACGGAATATACATGAAGGTTCATGGCGAACTTCATTTATCCAAGTCAAGAGGTTCTAGACCACGGAGCGCGTTTACAATAAGGTTGAAAAGCTCACTAAAGTGACTACTTGATTGGGAAGGGATATGCCCACGCGTTTCTATAACAAGTTTCGGATTCCATCACGGTTCATGTTGGACATGATCTTCATTAGAAGCCCCTAAAGAGTTAAGGGAAACCGCTGAACACTTGAAATCCGAGTTTTGAGATGAAGGATTTTGGGAAAACAAGATTATGTCTCGGTTTAGAACTTGAGCATCGTGTCGATAGATGCTTAGGCATTTTGACAAGGTCAAGCCTTCAAGCACCCCCATGATCGTCCATAGTCTTGATCCTGAAAAAGATCCTCTTCGTCGAAAGGATGATGGCGAAGATGTGCTAGAGGCGGAAGTGCCTTACTTAGTACAATAGGCGCATTATTGTACTTATCCCAATGCACAAGACCGGACATCTCAGATGTTGTGAACTTGTTAGCTAGATATAGCTCTGCGCCAAC
>BDJD01001408.1:96861-115559 GCA_002564525.1 Rosa multiflora | reverse complement strand
GAAAAAAAAAAAAAAAAAAACCAACAACAACTAGGGGTGGGTTTGCGAAACCGAAAACCGAAAAAAACCGCACCGAAACCCGAACCGCAGCAGAAAAAAACCTCACCGAACTGGAAAAAACCGCACCGCACCGAATCTGTTCGGTTCGGTTTTCGGTTTTGCCATTGAAGAAACCGAACCGCAAACCGCACCGCAAAAATCGCACCGCAACCTCAAAACGTCGTCGTTTTTGAATATGGTTTAACTTACCCTAATGGGTAATGACCTATCCACTCGGTCAGACCGTCAGACCTAATCCTCTCGGTCTCGCACTCTCGCCTATTCCGCCTAACCCTCGGTCCCTCGCAGTCTCGCTCTCGCACTCTCGCCTTACCCACCCTTTCGCTCCGTCGCTCGGTCGCTCCTCAGGCTCGCACTCTCAGAGTCTCAGTCTCCTTAGCGATCTCTGTCTCCGGTTTGCACTCTCAGTCTCCTCAGTCTCCTCAGGCTCGCACTCTAACCCAGTCAACCCACCCTCTAACTCTCTTAGATCGGCGACCTCTCTCTCAGATCGGCGACCTCTCTCTCTCAGACCGACTCGGCGACTAACAACCTGTCTCTCAGACTGACTAACACCCATCGTTCTCCTCCACAGCAGCAAGCGAGCAAGCCACCTCCGGTCCTCCACCTCTGGTCCCCTCATCCGATTCTTTACGCCGGTAAGGTGACTGGGACACTCGGTAACTCGTAAAGAACATTTTGTTGGCAATATGTGAAATATCTTTCCTAGTAAAAAAGACAAAATATCTGCAGATATATCAAAATTTGGGTTTTCAACATCATGCAGTTAGGCTGTTAATCATAGTTTCATACTCTTATTCATGTTCTATAGTGATGTTCTGATGTGATTTTGCAATTTTTATAGTAGACTATATATTACTGTTTTTATATGCAGTAAGCTAATTGCAGTTTGCAACTCCTTGAATTTGAATAGGAGTGATCAGTAGCAAACATTATGAAGAGGCAATCAAAATCTGCTGCTACTAGTTCCGGTGCTAATCCGAAATCAACTTCTTCATCTCAGGTACCAATCTAAATCTCTGCAGTTTGTATTTCTGTTTTGAAGGTGGCATTATTGCAGTTTGTTTTTCTGTTACAGTTTATCTGTTGCAGTTTGTTTTTCTGTTTAAATATGAACATTATTGCAGTTTGTTTTTCTGTTTTGAAGGTGGCATTATTCTAGTTTGTTTTTCTGTTGCAGTTTGGTTAATGCATTATTGCAGTTTGTTTTTCTGTTACAGTTTATCTGTTGCAGTTTGTTTTTCTGTTGAAATATGAACATTATTGCAGTTTGTTTTTTGTGAATCTACAACACCAGTAACTCCCCATGAAGGAACTTCTACTGCAACTCCGGAAGTTCAAGGAACTGAAGCAACCCAGCTTGAAGATGATGGAAGTGTGGAAAGCATCCTTGAGGCGTTGAAACGGAAAGAAAGGTCAGATATTTGGAATCATTTTGAGAGGGATATAGTGGATGGTAGAATTAAGGGTAAATGTAATTATTGTGGAAAACCTTACTATGCCGATCCTAGGAAGAATGGTACAACCACCCTTAATAATCATATGGACAGATGTCCAAAGTATCCCCCTAATATTGAGAAGATGAAAGCTAAAAGGCAAAAGATTTTCTCTTTTAAAAAACCAACTACTGAGTTGTGTACTGTAGAATGCACTCAAGAACAGCTATCTATGTTATGTGTGGAGTACATTATATTAGATGAGCTACCATTTTCTCATGTTGAGGGAGAGGGGTTTAGGCGTTTTATGGGTAGAGCTCTTCCTTATTGGAGAATTCCTTCCCGTAAGACAATAGCAAAGGATGTCCTTAAGCTTTATTTGGGGGAAAAGAAAAAATTGATGGATCAATTGAGTAGATATAGGTTGTCTCTTACAACCGATACTTGGACTTCTATTCAAAACATTAATTATATGGTCCTCACTGCACATTTTATTGATGATAATTGGGTGTTGCATAAGAGAATTTTAAATTTTTGTGTGATTCCTAGTCATAAGGGAGAGGCTATAGCTAAGCTATTGGAGGATTGTTTGTTGGAATGGGGTATAGAGAAGATTCTCACGGTCACCGTTGATAATGCTTCGTCAAATGATGTTGCATTGAAGGAGTTGAGTAGGAGGATAGGAGATTGGGGTGTCCCTAATGCACTTTTGCATAAAGGGAAGAATTTGGAAATGAGGTGTGTCTCCCATATTCTTAACTTGATTGTCAATGATGGGTTGAGTGTGATGAAGATATTCATTGGTGCCATTCGGAATGCGGTGAGGTATGTTAGATCCTCCCCACAAAGGCTTGATTTTTTTAAGGAATGTGTTGAAAGGGTAAAACTAGAGTGCAAAGGGCTTGTGATTTTAGATGTCCCTACGAGGTGGAATTCCACATTCTTGATGTTGGAACGAGCTTTGAAATTCCAAAAAGCTTTTGATAGAATGGTGGAAGAAGATGCGTGTAATTTTTATGCATGGCTTGAAGGTGGCAAGGGTGAAAAGCCAAAAGAAGGGCCACCGGCAAGTGTTGATTGGCAATATGGGAAGCAATTTATGGATTTCTTGAGACCATTTTATGAAATCACTTTGAAGGTATGTTGTTCTAATTCTCCTACCGTTAATAGTACTTTTGGTGATATCCTATCTATTTATGGTCTCTTGCAAGAACAAAAGAACCCATGTTTGTCTGAGATTGCATGACCTATGCAAAACAAGTTTCTCAAGTATTGGGGTAGCTTTGATAAGTTGAATCACTATCTATTCATTGCTATTGTTCTTGATCCACGTCATAAACTTGATAAAGTTGTTGACTATTTTGAGATTCTTGATGATGGGGATATGAATGAAAATGTGGAAGCTAACACAAATACTGTGAAGGATCTCTTGTATGACCTTTACAAGGTGTATGAGGAAGAGGGAAGGGAAAGTTGTGTTGGTGAGGTTGTGGGTTCTCAAGTATCAAGTGAGGGGACATCTAGTTCAAGTAAGGGTCTAACGGAGTTAGAAAAGAGATTGAAGGAGAAGGAGCAAAGGAGAAGAGCAATGAAAGCCGGGATCGTAAACAATGATGTGGATAGATATCTTGGAGATCCTGTTGAAGGAGATGGTGAAGGCTTTGATTTGTTGAATTGGTGGAGGGTGAATGGAGTTTGTAAATATCCTATATTGGCTCGCATTGCAAGGGATGTTCTAGCTATTCCGGTGTCAACCATAGCTTCGGAATCTTCCTTTAGCACGAGTGGGAGGATTATTGATCCATACCGTAGCTCCCTAAGTCCTAGAATGGTGGAGGCTTTGATATGTACACAAAATTGGCTTAGGAGTGAAAATGGGTATCTACATCATATGCCTACTGTTGAGGAGATGGGGTTGTGTGAAGAAGCGGAAAGAGGTAATTTAGTTTCTATTTTCTTAGTTATAGTTTTTTGGGTTAATGAAGTTGTAATATTTATGTTATATATGATTGTATGTATTTATTTTCTAATGTGATTTTTATTATTCTCTTATACTAATGTAGAGATGCTTAAGATGTCATGTGGAGCTGCAGTGGGGAGTAGTCGGAGCAGAATGTTACCTCCAAAGTCGAAGACTTCATCTTTCCGTGCTTGACATTATGCTATTGCCCTAATTCATATGTTGATGTTGGTTTGTTCTTTTTTTTTCATGTTTAATCTTTTAGTGGACTTATAAATTTTTAATTTGTGAGGTTAGTGTTGATGTAATGGACTTTTATAAACTTTGGACTCTATATTTTTGACAATTTCATATATTGATGCTAGAATTTGATGGACTATGAATTGAATTATATGGACTATGGAGTATCAAATTAGAGATTATTGTCTAGTGAAGTACAAAACATGCATTAGTAAACTTGTAAACTTCTTGTTATAGATTATAATTACATGTTTGTAGAAACAAAAACTTCTCGAGTATAATACCAAAGGAGTATATTAGGTAAAAATCTGTTTTTCCAAAAAAAAAAAAAAAAAAAAAAAACCGAAACTGGGCAGAACCGACCCGAACCGAACGGTTCGGTTCGGTTTTCGGTGCCAACTTTCCAAAACGAAAAAACCGCACCGAAACCGCACCAAATGTCATTTCGGTTCGGTTTTCGGTTTATGCTTGGAACCGAACCGAATAGAACCGAACCCACCCCTAATAACAACAACAAGAAAAACAGTAGCCAATATATTTTTTTTTCCTAAAGGATTTTGTTTTGTATTAAAAAAAAACCTTAATTATGGCGTGCCTTGCATGTTGTACATAAGAATCCAGTTACTGATTCACGATGCACACTGTATGCCTTAAATAAGAGGTCTTTTACATCGTGCAGTGTGTACCATGAATGACAAATGATATCTGTGGAGATATTTTTACGGCGAGCTAGTTGTTCATTCACTTCATTGATGCCGCATTTTTGCATGCGTAAAAGATATATGTATTTAACGACTTTTGTTCACCGTAAATACCCTTTTACGGTGCACATTGTGGGCCGTAAAAAACCATTTTTAGTGTAGTACAAAGGGAGCTCATAGCTCTTTCAATCTGCAAAATTAAATTAAAACCTAATGTATCCCATCTATAATTTCATATTAGATGATGAGAAAGTTCACATAATATAAAAACCAATCACATTAACAGAAACTTAAAAAGGAACCCAATCAAGTCGAAGACTGAGAATGATAACACTAAAACGGCACATGCACAGTCAAATAAATTATAAAATTACATAGTAGCACATGACTAAAGATATAAACACAGAAAATCCATTTTAAAAAAGATTTATACAAATAAGGACATGAGCTCAAGCCCAAAAGTCAAATGATGCAAGTCTAATTCCTAATTTTAATGAAAAATGACTAAAATACTCGAGTTTCATCATAATTTACGGATATTGCACTAACCCAATATCTAATACCTAAACCCAAACCCAAACCCAAACCGAGCGACGAAGCCAACGCCAAAACCCTCCCGCCCAATCTACCATTCCCCCAACTCCAATGGAATCCTAGCAACCTAACTCCATGCATCAGATCGTTCCAGAAATCTCCACGGCACGAGACCCGGTTCCTTGATCCGACTACCCGCGAAAGCAACTCGACCGGAACTTCTTCGTCCGGTGACGACACGGTGGAAAACTGGTGTGGTTTGGCTCGTCTTCTCGCCATGGTTTCACTTCCAGCCTCGGTTGGTCCGGTCACTGGGTGTAGAGAGAGAATCGAAGCTGACAAGTTTTATGTTTTCCGACGTTTCTTCGACGTCTTCTGGTGGATCGACATGCTCTGCTCTGCTTTGTAGTTTTGTATTTGATTGGTGAAACCGATCTTAACAAGTAGTATTTTACTGCCATTCGGTTGATCTGTTTTGGCCCTTAAATTTAGTTGTTAGGATATTTGAGGTACTTGTTTAAGGAGCTGATATGTTGTTGTGTGCTGTGTCATTTCCCAGCTGAAGTTGAACTAGTGAGTTAGGAGGAGATTGTGATACAGAACGATTCGTGACCATGTTTGCCTACTGGGGAAAGTCTCATCATCACAAGAATGATTCATTGCAGCCTGAGGTGAAGGTAATTCATCGCAAGTTTCTTATTTGATAGTTTTTTTGGTCCCCTTCTTTTTCTTTTTTTTTTTTGAACATATCTTAATTATTTGATAGTTTATGGTGAAAAGCAAATAAATGCTTGTTAGATGCTGCTAGCCTTCTACCATGTGATTGCACACGTTTTAGACCACAATTTGTAAACGTCAATATATACGCAAATGAGTGCAGTTCAACCGTACCACTATCGGGCCGTATTTTGCAGTTCTGTACTGATGCGTGCTTTAGGAGGTACTTGGATGCGCGGAACGGAATGTAGACAAGTTGAAGAAAATGTTGGAAGAAACACTCAAATGGAGGTCGACTTATAAGTTATAAGCCTGAGGAAATTAGTTGGGTAAGAATTCATTCCATATCTTATATATTTCTCTCTGTCTATGATTCAAGTTTTACTGACTATTTTATATGGTCAGCCTGAAGTTGCAATTGAAAGGCGAGACTGGAAAAGTTTATAGAGCAAATTTTCGTGACCGTCATGGGAGAACTGTTCTGATATTGAGACCAGCAATGCAGGTAGAGTGGATTGTTATCAAATTCATATTACTAATGCCTTCGGCTTTCATTACTTAAGCTGAAGATTGATGCTTAAGAACAGCAACATGCACATTGCCCTTCTCCCACGTTTATAACTGGTTTCCAGTTACGATAAGGGTATTGTTATATCTGTTGTACAACATCTCAAGCCAAGTAATGGGAATAATGATAATAGTCACGTAGCAATATTGGTTTCACTTTTCTTATTAGCTATTGTTATATTGGTAGTAGTGGTAGAAGAAAACTAGAAATAGTATAAAGAGGTAGTGACTGGATTAGCAACATTACCGATAAATAATAGATTAGTATGTGAGTTTTAGATTGATTTCTTGATTAGGTAAATAAATGATGTCAATCATGTATGTTGCTTGATGTAGCCGAGATTCAACGGGAGGCTTCAATTTCATTCATGGATTGACAGATCTAATTGCTCATGCTACTGCTCATGCCACTGCTAAATACTCCTGACGAGTGCAGTAGCAGAACTGGACAAGTATGAGTGCAGTAGCAGGATTAGGCAATGACGAGTGCAGTAGCAGAACACGAGGAGCGCAGTAGCAGAACACGAGTACAAGCGCAGTAGCAAAACTTGACGAGTATGAGTGCAGTGCAGTGCAGTAGCAGGATTGGACGAGTACAGTAGCAGGAATAGACGATGACGAGTGCAGTAGCAGAAGACGAGTACAAGTGCAGTAGCAGAACTGGACGAATAAAATAAAATAAAATAAGTAACATAAAGGGATTAGAGGTCAAAAAAAGTAATTAAGGATAAAAAAGTAAATAAACTCATGACATATGGCAAGTGGATAGGAGATTATCCTTATTTGTAAGATTTAATCGTTATAAAAGGATTAGAAATGAAAATAAATAGTTAAGGGTAAGAAAGTAAATTAACTCATGACATGTGGCAAGTGAATAGCAGATTGTCCTTATTTGTAAGATTTAGTCCTTACATGTTTAATTCAATCTTTAAATGATGTAATTGTTAAGTCATTTTTTGTCAATAACTTATATGTAATTTGTTGAAAAAATTTCTGCACTTTCTATGAAGGAGCATCCCATCTATAATTTCATATTAGAATATTAGATTATGAGAAAGTTCACATAATATGAAAACCCAATCTCATTAACAGAAACTTAAAAAGAAACCCAATCAAGTCAAAAACTCAGAAGAATAACACTAAAACGGCACATTCACAGTCAAAAAAATTTCTGCACTTTCTATGGAGGAGCAATAGCCACGTCCTTGGTCCTACTTTGGTGTTTTAATTGCCTGGTGGTTTGCAGACTGCTACATTCCCTCTTCACTTTAAAACACAACCAAAAGCCTCACAAGTCACAACCCATAAAAAATTCTCAACCAACGACAAATGCGTCTCTTATCTCGCCAATCAAAGAAGGCTGTCCTCTTCGTCGTCCGGGAAGACTGGGAATTGAACTGGGGTTGTGTGGCCGCGGCGGACGAGAAAGGTGATGGCAATTGAAACTCAAAAAAATGGTGGCATGGAGGTTGTGATGTTTTTCATAAAATAATAAAAGGTTAAAATATATTCAATTAATTTTCAGTTAACTATAGTTAACTAGTGCATCACGTGGCAGTATTTAATGGGATGGTGATATTACCACTATGTGTTAAGAGCATCTGCCACCGTACCCTATAATTGATAGGCTATATAGCCATATATGGCTTACCATGAAGGAATATACCTTGGAAGTATGGAGTTTAAACAAAGTCTTTGTCACGCCCCGAATTTGAATAACCAATTCAAATCCGAAACATGAATAATAACTATTACAAATAAACGTCCAGAATTTTTTTCTCACAACCAACCACACTTCACACCTCTCAATAAAACAATAAACCAAATCAAATTGTAAGGCTCAAATGAGCGTAACTCACCTCACTATTACAATTGCTGTAAAACTATAACAAATACTCTAACCCGCATGATCACCGTCCTGATTCTCCTGATCTGCAGGATTACCCGCGACAAAATTTGAATAGTGTACCGGGATTGCAACAACACCAAACCCGGTAAGCTTTAAAGCTCGTATGAGTAAACAAGAAAGAACTATTGATTTATTAAATTTCAAATCATATTCCTTTTAACTCAAACAAAACAACCAACAATCACAACATCCACAAAGCAATCCACAATCCCCAAAATCAGTCACTAAAATCACCAACTCTAAATCGCCAAATATTAATACGGGGTCTAAACTCACATCTTTCTTCTCAAAACCCCGAAAGCGTATTTATACAAATACGGTGACTGACAGACTAGAGCTCTAACTGAATCGTAGCCTATCACCTGGCCTAGGTTATGCATCCGACATGATTGTCAATATCGCAGTTAATTGATGTGCCTGAAAGCAAGCGCATAATTTAACCCTAAAATATCGTTAGTAGCATAAGCAAGTAGGGATCGATCTAATCCGGGGATTGAGGGTACACCTGTCAATGTAGGACAACTAAACAATTAATAAAAACACAAAGTATATTATTTACAAAAATAAAACAAAGTATATACATATTTACGAAAATGGGGGGGATTTTGGATTTGGATTTCGAAAATTAACCTAAGTAAAGAAAACAAGTAAAACACAAAAACACAACTATACGAATGGGATGAGAGAACAAAGATCAAAACCGAAAACCATGATTAAAATCGATTCAAACCCTAGTATTGTTCATCTAAGTCATGAGAGAGGAGTTGATCATGTGAAACGTTAGAAAGCAAACAATTTCCCATTTTTACTTTTCAATGCTAATTAATCTAAGTGGAAGCACAAAGACTAATCCTATCAAACATGCAATCATGCCCTAGAAAGCTAGTCAATCATACACATTCAACGCATTAAACACCTAGAAAGGCTATCAACTCAAGTGTGCAACTTAGTATGAAAAAGTTCACCTAATTGCAATCCTTTTTAATTAAATTCGGTTTTTGCACAAAACCTTTACTACTTTTCGATTCAAGAACACAAAACCAAAAAGTTGATTCATGTTCTTAAATTGTAGCACCAATCATATAAAAACCCTCAGTGTTTCGAACCACATAAGATTAAAATACGAAAGATTTCTATAAAGCAAATTTGATTAAACAAACTCACATAAACAACCTTCGAATTACAATCATAGAATATGAAAATTTCATTCACGCACTAAACACTAATAATCTCTCCAAAACAAAAGGTTCTGAGAGTCTCCAAAAATCTCTCACACGCGACGGACGGATTTCACTATTTCTGTAGGCCCCACTCTCTCTCTCTTACCCCCCGCCCTTTACACAAGTACGTCCACCTCCAGACCAGGAAGCACATAGAATGCAACTACGCACTGATCCCAACTAAAAATCAACATCGAGGGATATGTCCTCCCTGAGATTAAGGAAATTACCGAGCTGGCCGCCATGGGGATGGGAAGGAGCCAAAGGAGCTTGCTGAATGATGAAAGGGCCGGCGGGAGGTTGTTGTAGAACAGGGGCGCCATGGACGGTTGGTGCCGCTGAGCCTGCGAACTGTTTTGGTAAAGGCACCAACTTGAGCAAGACGGACAAGATGACTATAAGGATAAACACAATGATAGAGCCCTCTCGGATAGCTGACAGAATGTTGGTCAGGATGGTTTCATCACCCTGTGACTGATCCCCTGTATAGATGGGGGTGTGTTGGAGGGTATAAGCAGGATCTGAGACTCGCATGTTTAGGACTAGGCGGGCATGGGACTGGGAAAAGTTGATGAACAATAAGAGGAGTATGAGTGTTTGTTGAAAGGAGGAGGCCATGAGTTTCGATGCAGGAGAATGAGTCACAGGAATGAACTCGGTGTTGAGGGATGAGAAATTGGAATGAAGCATGGAGTGCATGGAACGCGGCTTTTTTATGGCACGGTAGAGGGGATATTTTTAGTTTTGTATAATACCGAGGGCTGTTTCAGAAAAGAGAAAATTTTTTTTTTTTTTTTCTTGAAAGTGGGTTAATCTCTCCAAAACAAAAGGTTCTGAGAGTCTCCAAAAATCTCTCTCACGCACTAAACACTAATAATCTCTCCAAAACAAAAGGTTCTGAGAGTCTCCAAAAATCTCTCACACGCGACCGACGGATTTCACGATTTCTGTGGGCCCCACTCTCTCTCTCTCTTTCTCTACTTGGATTTGGTATTGGAAAAGTCATTGTGAAATAGTGTGAAAGTGAGATAAGCTCTCGTGGCCTTTTGCCTTTTCCTTTTCTGTTTCTTTTGAGATCCTTAGAGCATCTCCGCAGACATGTTTTTGGCTTTTGTCAAAATTAAATTTGACAGCTGACATGGCAATTTGACGTTTATTAGAATTCTACTCCAATAGATGGGTCAAAAAAATATTATTATTTTATTACTTTTATCTCCTTTCTTCTGTTTTTTACGTTTATCCTTTCTCCTCTCCTTTCTTCATTCTCCTTCTCTCTTTTCCTCTCTATCTTTCTGAACATCAATAAATCTTGTAAATAAGGCAGACCGAAGTTAAGAAGATTTTGATCAAAGACGGTGGAGGACCATCAACCATCCTTTTAAGATCTCATCTCATCTGTTTGGACGGAAATCTCTATCTTCCTTTCCTGTTTGGGTTGTTTCTCTAATCTCTCCATCGTATTCATTTTTTTTTTCAAATACTGATCAATCATCGCCATCGCCAGCCATAGACGTACTATTTGGGCGTAAGTATTCTTGATCCATCTCTTTTGCCTTGCACATATCATGAGACATTTGTTTGAGCGTTAAGGGAAAGGGCCTTATGCTTACCATGCTGTAAGTTATTTTGTTATACTTCACTAAAGTATTTGTCCAGTTTTCCAATTGAATATTTTGAAATGTTTGGTTCTTGGATAATGATATATGCTATTTTGTATTCATGGTCATATGTAACTATTCATGGTCATTGTATTCTTCGTTTTTCTAGTTGTGAAATTCGATCGAGGTTAGAATTAATCATTCTCTTATCTAGTTGCATTGCATTTGTTTATGTTAAATTGTGGCTTGTGCTTTATTGAATCTGAAGCAAAACACATCTCTGCTAATTTGGGGTTCTTCTGTAATTTTATTTATTTATTTTGGAAGCAATGTTGTTGGAATGGGATAGAATGATATATGAGTGCTGTGTGTAAATTGGATACATAATTGCTTCATTGATCGCATAATGTTACTTAACTTTCTTTTCATTTGCTTGATTCTGGTAGCAGTGTTGTCTAAATTGCAAATATGGTACATTGTATCCTTCTATCTTTTATTATTATTATTTTTTGGTGGCTCAAATTAATCAATTGCTGCAAGCAGGTCTTGGTATGGAGAACATAATGCTGCTGCTTTGGCGCATGGTAAGTTGCACTACCCGTGAACTTTTATGGAATAAAGGTTTTCTGCAATGAAATGAGAATGACTATAGTTCTTTGCAATATTATTTTTCAAGGTGCACAGAAATATACTGTTAAATGTATTACAATGTAGAATCATGAACAATAGTAATTATCTTTTCCTCACGTTCTCGGTTTCAATCTAATTATCTTTCACTTTGTTGACCTTGTCAGTAATATTGCTCAGTATTGCTACACATAAGGATCAAGTGAAGTCGCCCTGTGAAAGATCCACGAGCTTAAGTAGTGCAATTTGTGGTTACATGGTAGAAGAGTGATTTGCTCCTTCCCTTTTTGGTTGCTATTTCAGTTCTGTATATGGTTAATCAGTTGGTCTTCTATTTTTTATTTTTTATTAAATAAGGCTCCAACGGCCTTTTTTGTGAGAGGATGGCTCCAATGCCATTGGTAAACATGTAAATTCATTGTTATGGATTATTATTATAGGTTTGAAGAAACAAAAAACTACTTGAGTTGCAATACCAGAGAGGTAGAAATAGAAGTGGTAAAAATCTGTTTTTCCAAAACAAAAAAAGGTAAAAATCTGTTTTTCAAAAAAAAAAAAAAAAAAAAAAAAAACCGAAACTGGGCAGAACCGACCCGAACCGAACGGTTCGGTTCGGTTTTCGGT
Source organism: Rosa multiflora (assembly GCA_002564525.1). NCBI lineage: Eukaryota > Viridiplantae > Streptophyta > Magnoliopsida > Rosales > Rosaceae > Rosa > Rosa multiflora. The sequence continues at coordinate 103,366 of BDJD01001408.1, read as the reverse complement.
GCCAACTTTCCAAAACGAAAAAACCGCACCGAAACCGCACCGAATGTCATTTCGGTTCGGTTTTCGGTTTATGCTTGGAACCGAACCGAATAGAACCGAACCCACCCCTAATAACAACAACAAGAAAAACAGTAGCCAATATATTTTTTTTTCCTAAAGGATTTTGTTTTGTATTAAAAAAAAACCTTAATTATGGCGTGCCTTGCATGTTGTACATAAGAATCCAGTTACTGATTCACGATGCACACTGTATGCCTTAAATAAGAGGTCTTTTACATCGTGCAGTGTGTACCATGAATGACAAATGATATCTGTGGAGATATTTTTACGGCGAGCTAGTTGTTCATTCACTTCATTGATGCCGCATTTTTGCATGCGTAAAAGATATATGTATTTAACGACTTTTGTTCACCGTAAATACCCTTTTACGGTGCACATTGTGGGCCGTAAAAAACCATTTTTAGTGTAGTACAAAGGGAGCTCATAGCTCTTTCAATCTGCAAAATTAAACTAAAACCTAATGTATCCCATCTATAATTTCATATTAGATGATGAGAAAGTTCACATAATATAAAAACCAATCACATTAACAGAAACTTAAAAAGGAACCCAATCAAGTCGAAGACTGAGAATGATAACACTAAAACGGCACATGCACAGTCAAATAAATTATAAAATTACATAGTAGCACATGACTAAAGATATAAACACAGAAAATCCATTTTAAAAAAGATTTATACAAATAAGGACATGAGCTCAAGCCCAAAAGTCAAATGATGCAAGTCTAATTCCTAATTTTAATGAAAAATGACTAAAATACTCGAGTTTCATCATAATTTACGGATATTGCACTAACCCAATATCTAATACCTAAACCCAAACCCAAACCCAAACCGAGCGACGAAGCCAACGCCAAAACCCTCCCGCCCAATCTACCATTCCCCCAACTCCAATGGAATCCTAGCAACCTAACTCCATGCATCAGATCGTTCCAGAAATCTCCACGGCACGAGACCCGGTTCCTTGATCCGACTACCCGCGAAAGCAACTCGACCGGAACTTCTTCGTCCGGTGACGACACGGTGGAAAACTGGTGTGGTTTGGCTCGTCTTCTCGCCATGGTTTCACTTCCAGCCTCGGTTGGTCCGGTCACTGGGTGTAGAGAGAGAATCGAAGCTGACAAGTTTTATGTTTTCCGACGTTTCTTCGACGTCTTCTGGTGGATCGACATGCTCTGCTCTGCTTTGTAGTTTTGTATTTGATTGGTGAAACCGATCTTAACAAGTAGTATTTTACTGCCATTCGGTTGATCTGTTTTGGCCCTTAAATTTAGTTGTTAGGATATTTGAGGTACTTGTTTAAGGAGCTGATATGTTGTTGTGTGCTGTGTCATTTCCCAGCTGAAGTTGAACTAGTGAGTTAGGAGGAGATTGTGATACAGAACGATTCGTGACCATGTTTGCCTACTGGGGAAAGTCTCATCATCACAAGAATGATTCATTGCAGCCTGAGGTGAAGGTAATTCATCGCAAGTTTCTTATTTGATAGTTTTTTTGGTCCCCTTCTTTTTCTTTTTTTTTTTTGAACATATCTTAATTATTTGATAGTTTATGGTGAAAAGCAAATAAATGCTTGTTAGATGCTGCTAGCCTTCTACCATGTGATTGCACACGTTTTAGACCACAATTTGTAAACGTCAATATATACGCAAATGAGTGCAGTTCAACCGTACCACTATCGGGCCGTATTTTGCAGTTCTGTACTGATGCGTGCTTTAGGAGGTACTTGGATGCGCGGAACGGAATGTAGACAAGTTGAAGAAAATGTTGGAAGAAACACTCAAATGGAGGTCGACTTATAAGTTATAAGCCTGAGGAAATTAGTTGGGTAAGAATTCATTCCATATCTTATATATTTCTCTCTGTCTATGATTCAAGTTTTACTGACTATTTTATATGGTCAGCCTGAAGTTGCAATTGAAAGGCGAGACTGGAAAAGTTTATAGAGCAAATTTTCGTGACCGTCATGGGAGAACTGTTCTGATATTGAGACCAGCAATGCAGGTAGAGTGGATTGTTATCAAATTCATATTACTAATGCCTTCGGCTTTCATTACTTAAGCTGAAGATTGATGCTTAAGAACAGCAACATGCACATTGCCCTTCTCCCACGTTTATAACTGGTTTCCAGTTACGATAAGGGTATTGTTATATCTGTTGTACAACATCTCAAGCCAAGTAATGGGAATAATGATAATAGTCACGTAGCAATATTGGTTTCACTTTTCTTATTAGCTATTGTTATATTGGTAGTAGTGGTAGAAGAAAACTAGAAATAGTATAAAGAGGTAGTGACTGGATTAGCAACATTACCGATAAATAATAGATTAGTATGTGAGTTTTAGATTGATTTCTTGATTAGGTAAATAAATGATGTCAATCATGTATGTTGCTTGATGTAGCCGAGATTCAACGGGAGGCTTCAATTTCATTCATGGATTGACAGATCTAATTGCTCATGCTACTGCTCATGCCACTGCTAAATACTCCTGACGAGTGCAGTAGCAGAACTGGACAAGTATGAGTGCAGTAGCAGGATTAGGCAATGACGAGTGCAGTAGCAGAACACGAGGAGCGCAGTAGCAGAACACGAGTACAAGTGCAGTAGCAAAACTTGACGAGTATGAGTGCAGTGCAGTGCAGTAGCAGGATTGGACGAGTACAGTAGCAGGAATAGGCGATGACGAGTGCAGTAGCAGAACACGAGTACAAGTGCAGTAGCAGAACTGGACGAATAAAATAAAATAAAATAAGTAACATAAAGGGATTAGAGGTCAAAAAAAGTAATTAAGGATAAAAAAGTAAATAAACTCATGACATATGGCAAGTGGATAGGAGATTATCCTTATTTGTAAGATTTAATCCTTATAAAAGGATTAGAAATGAAAATAAATAGTTAAGGGTAAAAAAGTAAATTAACTCATGACATGTGGCAAGTGAATAGCAGATTGTCCTTATTTGTAAGATTTAGTCTTTACATGTTTAATTCAATCTTTAAATGATGTAATTGTTAAGTCATTTTTTGTCAATAACTTATATGTAATTTGTTGAAAAATTTTCTGCACTTTCTATGAAGGAGCATCCCATCTATAATTTCATATTAGAATATTAGATTATGAGAAAGTTCACATAATATGAAAACCCAATCTCATTAACAGAAACTTAAAAAGAAACCCAATCAAGTCAAAAACTCAGAAGAATAACACTAAAACGGCACATTCACAGTCAAAAAAATTTCTGCACTTTCTATGGAGGAGCAATAGCCACGTCCTTGGTCCTACTTTGGTGTTTTAATTGCCTGGTGGTTTGCAGACTGCTACATTCCCTCTTCACTTTAAAACACAACCAAAAGCCTCACAAGTCACAACCCATAAAAAATTCTCAACCAACGACAAATGCGTCTCTTATCTCGCCAATCAAAGAAGGCTGTCCTCTTCGTCGTCCGGGAAGACTGGGAATTGAACTGGGGTTGTGTGGCCGCGGCGGACGAGAAAGGTGATGGCAATTGAAACTCAAAAAAATGGTGGCATGGAGGTTGTGATGTTTTTCATAAAATAATAAAAGGTTAAAATATATTCAATTAATTTTCAGTTAACTATAGTTAACTAGTGCATCACGTGGCAGTATTTAATGGGATGGTGATATTACCACTATGTGTTAAGAGCATCCGCCACCGTACCCTATAATTGATAGGCTATATAGCCATATATGGCTTACCATGAAGGAATATACCTTGGAATATACCTAGGCCCATTTTAAGCAGGCCTAGTCGTGCTTCGTGCCGGGTTTGGGCCGGCCCATTTATTATCGTGCCGGGCTCGTGCCGGCCCATTTACTTAAACATTAAGCCCGACCCGACCCATGGCCCGAACCCATATTGTGGCGGGCCGTGCTCGTGCCGGGTCAATAACACTATAAAGCATGATTTTAAAATCTTAATTTGAACAAATAAAAATTAATTTTATTTAACTATTTAGAAAATTAAAATAAATTAAGTTTTACAACGTTTTTCTTAATCTTAGCTTTTTAAGATTAGATTTCTAATAATTTTTTATATTCCATAATAAAAAAGAAAGAAAAAAAAAACTCAAAATATATTGTTTTTAGTATATTATTGTGAGATTAATCTTTATTAATATAATGAAGATTTAGTATCTATTATTATTTCCTGTAATCTATATTCTATAGTTGTATTATTATGAGATTAGTCTTTATTAATAAACATATATTTAATATTTAGAAAAAATACTTATGTGAAAACAAGGATATAATGTTTTGTTTCATTATTTTGACAATATAAAAGAAAGCATTGGTGGAATTGTCATCAGATTTTAAATAAAAATGTCTCATATTCAAATCTCATCATTGTAATTTTTTAATATTTTTTTTTAAAATGAAATTTTATGTTTGTAACAGGCCGGCCCACAATATGTCGTGCTCGGGCCGTGCCGGGCCTGTTACGGGCTCGGGCCTGGCCGGGCCAATATTTTTAGGCCCAGCCCGACCCGTTATTCTAACGTGCTCGGGTCGTGCCGGGCCACTAACGGGCTTGGGCAGTGCCGGGCCGCTTTTAAGCGTGCCGGGCCCGTGCCGTGCTCATGCTTAGTGGCCCGTTTGCCACCGCTACTTGGAAGTATGGAGTTTAAACAAAGTCTTTTCCCACCGTAACGCATAAATGAATGCCATAATTGGAAAGACATAATTTGATAATTTATATTCTTTTATGAAAACATAATTTGTATTAAAATAATCTAACCCAAATATATTTAATATTAGGCTCAAATGAAAGATCTCAATGTGAACTTTGCAATGGTGTAGTTTTTATTATTAATAAATTTATAGGCATAAAATTTCAAGAGAAAAATTAATTATAACTAAAACTGATATAGGACACAAATGAAATAAAAGTAAAGTCAATTGAGTGATGAGGGGTAAAAGAGCAACAAAATAAGTGGACAATAAAAAATTGAATTGATATACCTTACCATATTGAAAGCCATATGTGGCTTGAACATAAGGTCATCCGGCAAAAAATTTGTTGGGAACCGTGGAATAGCTTACCGTGGGAGGTATTGGTAGGCTATATATGGGGTTATGGGGCCATGGCAGATGGTTGGGGTCGTCAACGGGCGGGGCCGGGCCTTGCTATATTTTTAAATAATTGCGGGCCGGGCCGGTTCGGGCTTTATTAAAAATCAAATGATCCAAGCCCGTTCATATAAAGCGGGCTTTGCAGGCTTTTTCGGGCCAGGCCGGGCTTGGCCTTGCGGGCTTTTTTGGGCCGGGTCTTGCGGGCTTTATTTATAAATAAATATTTAAAGACACAAGTATTTTTTTTTTAATCAAGCTTTGGAAATTCAATGGATAATGATCAAATACAATCAAAGATAATAGATCTATATAACTATATTGTACCCAAAAAAATCTATATTCATATATAGATACTAATTTATTGATAAATAAATTTTTAAAGACACTAATTTTTGATAAATCTATATGAATATATCATACACTGCAAAGAGCAACCCCTATCAATTCAAAGAAAATGTAAAAACCAACCGGAGGATGAGTTTATTACAATAAATTATGAGTGTGGTAAAAAATTTAGCCAATTTCATCATATTTTCGAATCCGATCGGATTGGTCAACCGTAGCCACTTATATGTATTATTGGTTGACCGATGCCGTGACAACTGCGAAACGTGCTTATTTTTTCACATCACGTTTGTATATATTTCATCGATGGATGTGCGTCAATTCAAATAAAATGGAAAAACCGACCGTTGGATGAGTTTATTACAATAAATTATGAGTGTGGTAAAAAAATTTAGCCAATTTCACCATATTTTCGAATCCGATCGGATGGGTCAACCGTAGTCACTTATATGTTTTATTGGTTGACCGATGGCGTGGCAACCGCGAAACGTGCTTATTTTTTCACATCACATTTGTATATATTCCATCGATGGATGTGCGTGGACATAAGATAAAAAAAAAACAAATTTTAATTACAAACACATTTGACTATACCAATTTTATTCCGAAAGTTGTATGACTTATACATTGCATTTAAATTGTTTAGGTTCATTCTAAAGCAACCATGAAGTAGAAAATGAATTCGGAGAAATCAACCGCTCGATGGAGAGATTGTAATGTTTTATGGTGGTTGTAGAAAATCCAGCCAATTTGGTTCTCGTTTCGAATTCGATCAACTAGGTCAAACGTAGTTACTCTTATAAACCTATATTTATATATCATACACTCCAAAGAGCAACCCCTATAAATTCAAAGAAAATGTAAAAACCGACCGTTGGATGAGTTTATTACAATAAATTATGAGTGTGGTAAAAAATTTAACCAATTTCACCATATTTTCAAATCCGATCGGATTGGTCAACCGTAGTCACTTATATGCTTTATTGGTTCACCGATGCCATGACAACAGC
>BDJD01001408.1:65878-77045 GCA_002564525.1 Rosa multiflora | reverse complement strand
GTCTAGGACTCTTCTAGCCTGGGATATGCTATGTTAATACATGACCCATGTTTCGTACTGCTTAGGACTAAAGAGCATAATAGTCAAAATAGTCATATCCCATGTTTGTTTATGTATTGGACTAAAAGATCACATACAGCAAAATAATCATAGATTGAGAAGAGAAACCACAATCTGCATACTTGTAGTTAGTTTTTACACATTGACAGGTCTACCTATTAATACAATAGCCTGAGATAATATGAGCAGCTTCAAATCGATAATTTTCTGCTACAGCCCAAATTGGTTTTATAACTTGACACTGCAGTTTCCAATTCACTTGTAGCTGCATAACAGAATAAGTAACTTAGAATAAACAGAATAACATGTAAAAGTAATAACATAACAAATAACCAACATTTTCCAAATTAAGATGTCATAAAATAAATTGAAAGACAGTTATAACACATAAAAGTAAACTGCATCCTATTTACTAGCTGCTGCTGGTTTCTCTTCAAGTCCATCAAGTTGACCAAGCAATAGTGAATAGGTACAGCAATGACAAGCAGAAGGAAAGATTTAGTCCACTGTAGTCGATGAAACGTATAGATGATTTATTATAGCACCATATGACCATAACATGTAAGCTTTCTGTCAAATAAAAAAGAAGGCACCAGCCTGGGGGTTGATTGGAGGTTACAAATCCTTTAACATAACTATGAATCTCACAAATAGAATTGCATCATTCTGACAATCCAACTATACAATTGTTTAGAGACTAGGACTAACCTTGAAGGACATTCTTCCCTGCTTTGAGAAGCTTCAGTGAGAAATCAACCTGCATGAGTTGGTTCATATCACATACTTGATTACATCTTCACATCTATATAGCTACACGGTATGCTAAAAATATCTCCGAAAGGGCGTATCTCACACACCTAAATACATCTTCTCGTCTATATAGTTAGTTCATTATGTTTTCCTTTTTTCATTTCATCAGAGTTACAATTTGGATGAAAATGTATTCTAAAAAAAAAGAAGAAAAAAGGATGAAAATGAGGAGAAGCAAGAGACCATTACTTCACACACATTATAATTAGTTCTACATTCTGCTCGTAGGGTATAACCAAACACTTAAAACTAAGAGACCATTACTTCACAGACATTATACTATTCCTGTAATCCACTCATCCGAATAAGATCCTCTTACACGCAAAATGCTAAAAAGACTACAAATTTCTACTACCAAGCTTCTATTTCTATGATTCAATAAAAAAAGAAGCAAGCTTTAGTATTAGCTATACCTGAGCTTGGCCAGCTAAAACCACAGCAACACCAAGAATTGAACTATCTGCAATAATTTCCTCAAGACCCTGATCACCCCATTTGCATTCTACTCCTGGAAAATGTTTCCCAGCAATCTCAACTGCACCTGTAGCAGACTCCTAGACCAAAAACAATATTAAATCTATGATCAAACTATCCAAATCCAGAAATATTAAAACTATGATAAAAACAGAGACGTTGTTAAAAGAAAAAAAAACCTAGTCTTGAAATTGATCAATTCTTACCAAATCAAGCTACCCAGACACCAATTGTTACAACTCATAAACAATTGTTAAGAGAAAATCAATCCATAGTCTTTAATTTAACAAATCACAATAGATACACCAGAAGCTCGACGGGGTCAAAGGGAAGAGGGAATCAGAATCAAAGAAAAAGGAGCATGAGAGAGAAAAGAAATTGAACCTAGACGAGTAGTTCAAGGAGGATGAAGCGATGGAGAGATGGAGAGACGAGGCTGAAGCGCGCGAAGGGATGGAGAGACGAGGCTTAAGCGCGCGAAAGGGATTGAGCGTTGCTGAAGCCCTTGCTTCCAGAGTCCTGTGAGTTTTGGGGGTTCTGTGTAAGAAGGTCGGGAGCGGATGCGGGGACTCTCTTATCTCATTTAATTGAGTTCCCATATGTGCCAAACGTAGGACAAGTCTAATTTCATTATATAAGCTAGTCCAATCCCGTCTAGTCCCACGAAACAAACACAGCATTAATGTTAGCTATGGCGTTCTCCAGTCCAAATGGTTAAAGGGCCAAGAGGCTAAATTTTGACCTAGTTCACGTCCAACTCAAAAAGTTAAGGGTTAGAGGGCCAAAATACATATTAAAGGGCTAAAAATACCCCTTCCTTTAGCCCTATAACCCTTAAAAAAAAATTGGATTAAAAAGTGGGGAGGTCCACGTGAGGTGATAAATTTTGCATACACGTGCATTGCATGTGTGAGTGTACATTCAAAGTTTTAAATCAATGGTCCATATTAATAGGCTTCTTATAATCTGATGGCTACCAGTTGCCAGATGATGTCATCTAGCTGTTGTTGTTGTTTTTTTTTTTTTTTTTAAACATATAGCTGTTTTTTATTTGTTCTAAATTTCACAAACAAATTAAGACGAAACACATGACCTCCAAATCATGTCTGAAAATTTGATAAGATGCAATCAAGCAAAAAATTGCTTTATATCCATTTCAAAATTTCACAAACTAATCACGACAAAACACGTGACCTCCAAGTCATATCCCAGAATTTAAAAATATTCCATCAAGATAACATATGCCACATATATAAAATCGTATAAGAAATCTACAATATTGTTTGTGAAGCAAGACATGGAATTTGAAAAGTATAGCTGGGAAAATATTTTTTATCAAAAAAATGATTTCAATTATTATAAGTAAGAATCTAATAAAGAATAATAACACACACACACACACACATATATATATATAACATATTCAAATTTTTAAAATATATTTTAGGGCTATAATTTAGTCTTAACATGTTGAAGATGATTGATGTCATATCTATGAATAGTAAAGAAATCATGACTAAAATTTAGCCCCAGAGCTATTTTTAGCCTTGTGGGTTGGAGAATGCCTAATAGGTTTTACATAACCTCTGGTCATTAGCACTCCTTAGAGATAGTATTGTATATGAATTCTAAGCCACATAGAGATAAATAATAACCATAAGGAGGGAAATGGTCCGATACAATGAATTCTAAGCATCAAATATTACAAATAAACCAATATTCAAACAAAAAGAAGAAAGAAGGAAAGCTAGCTTTTGTCACAAGTAGATGCCCCACAACTAGTTACTACATATTAATCTCAAATTCTATCCCTGTGACACGACGTATCCCGGCCCAGGTAGAAGTCCAAATAAACCGGTATCAATCTGAAGGGCTGCGAAGCTGATATCACAAAACTAAAAAAAATTCACTGGCACCAACCCGCAGTGGGCCTTAATTAGCTGGGTCCACCAGATTTGAATCACCTTTCGGAAATTCTTCTTTCGCTTGGAAAGGCTAGACTTTTACTTACTGAAGGTATCAGATGGAACATCGGTAATGGCTCACGTATCAATTTTTGGTTATTTAATTGGATTTACCCTTTCCCACTTTTGAATTTTCTTGATGATAGTCAAAGACAAATTATTAACACGGTCTACGTCTGAGACTGTTGCAGATTATATTACAAATTCTCATTGGAGTGAAACTAATTAAACTACTTACTGTTTTACCTAGAGACACTGTTAAGAAAATTATGTCGACTCCTATTCCGTTCTTTCAACAGCAAGATGAAATGGTCTGGGGTCCTTCAGGTAATGGTAAATTCTCCATTAAATCAGCTTCTTCTCTACTTACTCAACATGTTTTTGCTCATTCTCGATCTAAACTATTAATGAAAATGTGGAGGGCAAAGTTACCTCCTAAAGTTAACGTCTTTGCCTGGCAACTATTTCGAGAAAGGCTACTTACCAGAGACCACATTTACACTAATCTTCCTATTGACAGAAGCTACCCATTTTGTCATACTCATCTGGAAACTCAGGAACATTTGTTCTTTAATTGCAAGACAGGTTTGGCAGCTAACTTTTCCTCATATTGATTTAGATACTTGGAATGCTTCTTTCATTGATTGGATTCAGTTTCTTTTATCTTTTAAAAATTATGATTCTATTAATACTTTTACCATAGCACTTTGCAGTACTTATTCACTTTGGAAAGCTCGTAATGACCTTATCTTTAGAGATAAATTACATATTTCAATTCAAATAGTCCATGCTACAACCCGTTATCTGTTTCTTTATGATTCTTCCAATCCTATGCCTCCGAGAAGAATTTGTTCTCAGACCTTACTTAAATGGCAACCACCTCATATCGGTTTCTTGAAATTAAATTTTGATGGTTCAGTTTTAAAGAATCACAGTAGTGCAAAAGGCTTTGTTTTTAAGAATGCACAAGGTGAGCCTCTTTTAGCGGCGGCGAACCACCTTGGCTCATATGATGTCCTTACTACTGAGGCTATGGCTCTTAGAGCAAGCTTGCATGCTGCTTGGTTGCATGGATTTTCATATATTGAAGTTGACGGTGATTCTAAGCTTTTGATTGACAGTATAACTGGTCGCATTCAAATGGCCTGGAGAATCAAGCCTCTGGTTCAAGATATTCTCAAGGTGGCCACTTTTCTCAACTCAGTTTCTTTTACGCATGTGAAGAGGAATCAAATTTCTTAGCTGATGTTATTGCCTCTGTTGGTCATCACGGCCTTGCTCAGAGTTGGAATAAATCTTTACCCCTGACTGCTAGTCATGCTTTTCTGTTTGATGAGTTAGGTCTTGGTTGTGTTAGAAGGTTTGTTTTGTAATTTTCTTCGCTTTGTCGGAAAAAAAAAAAAAAAAAAAAAAGGCATGCTCTAATGCGTTTCCTTTTCTTCTTCCACCCCAATTTTCCCCCATTCAATTTTAAATCAGGATGAAATCAGGGTTAAAATGATTAAAATCCACTTCATTGATTTATGTTTTTTTTTTTCAATATTGGTCACATCCTCACAACAAAAATATTGAAAGATTTAAACCTTCCCCTTCGGAGCAGAAATAGACGTGGCACCAAAACACATACAGATTGGCGTAGTCATTCATAAGGGCATATCCAACTCTTCATGGCGCCTGTCACCGCTCAACTCTCCAACATAACAATTGCATCACAATATTTTCTCCAATGGAGTTTAAATTTTTTTACATTAGACATAAATCACATAATAATACCTAACTTTCAAAAGTGATAAAAACGTCAAGACTTTCAAAAATGATAAATTTGGTGCCTCACTCTATTTTCCATTAGTTGTATGTTAAAAATAAAAATGCATAACACTTTTTACTTATTTTTTTAATTTTATCCTCTATTTTTTTTGTCTTCTTCCATCTCAATCCAATCCTCTTTCTTTGGATTCAAAAAGTTGACAATAGGAAAAGCGGTGTGTTAGTATAAGTAGAATAACCAGGGTTTCATAAAATCCTCAGGACGCTCTGTGAACCATGATCAACCTCCCCTCAGTTAATCAAAGACAATCAAACCTATTCATATTAAAAGTGTCATTTTGAATTGTAGATTTTCGGGTCACTTAGACATTAAAGCAATAATCTTGGACGGAAAAGTGATGAGAACGAAGCATAAGCCGTGGAAATTTGAAGAGATCGAAAAGCAACAATGTTTGCTTGCAATTGTCGTATCAGTTCTTTTTCAGTTTCTTTCTCATCGTGCTAACAGAGGCAATGATCAGATTGCCGCCAGTGAAATCTCAAGTGAGTAATAACAACTTTCTTGATAGGTAGGTAGCACTAAACATAAGCGAAACTTTCTAACACGAATTTGATCCATACCAAACCTCAAGGTAAATAGGAATGCAACAATGATTCAAGTGATATGGTCTCCATACATATACATATCAAGTATGTCTCATGTTTTTTATACGAAACACAAGTTTTATTAACAATGTCGGCATGTGTGAATCTACATAAATGAGTGCATGTGTGCATTGCCACAAATGAGTTCTGGGAAGGGATTTTATTACAAACAGTGTATGGAATATGGATGATTCTACACTTTGGTGTATAAACTTCTAAAACTATCATAATGGTGTATGATCTTTGCATAGCTTCTTCACTTTAGTACATAGAACTAACACCGTTAAGTTTAACCGTTAAGTTCTACTATTTAGATTTTGGAAATTCTGCAATAATTTTATAATACCAATCAAAAACCCAAAAACCCTCCTTTCCTAAGACTAGCCTTCAATATGCCACATTTCACCTAACGACTTCCTGTCTCAGCGGTTACTCATAGGGCGGAATCACTGCTGCTAAAGAAAGGGATGATTCTGGTATTTATGCAAGATATTAAGACACTAAATGCAGATGTTCATACATAACTATATTAAAAAGGTATAAAAATTAATAGAACAATATTTTTGTGACAAGGTACTGGTCCCACAGTCAAGAATTTATTTATTCAAACATAAATACAACTGATAAACCCAGAGCCTCACTCTTGGGCACACAACTAAAAGGTGCTTTTAGCTATTCATGACTATGAAGACACTTACTTGGAAATACTCTGTTCCTTCCGAAGTGAAGGACTAGCACTACTACTATAGCCTTCTTGGTTGAAAGGGAATGATTTTCAGTTTCAACCCTCAGACTACCTATGGCAAATTTTGAGTTATTCTCTCTATTCTCGAATGCCTTCTAAGAGAAGCTAAACCTCCTTATATAGGGAGCGGAACTCAAACTAGAATTCAAAACATAAAAATGTACAGAACAACTCCGTGAACTCTTGCTTTTCTGAGTGCTCCTGCTGGTGGAGGTCGGTCAGGGAAAAGCAAAAGGTGAGAAGTGAAATGTTTTTCACTTGTCCTTTTCCTTTTAAAAAGGAAAAAGCAAAAGTACCTTTAGAAAAGTCTAAAAGTCTACAGTTGCAATTTTGGTGCTGATTCTTAACCTGTAGCTTCACATGTTCTCGTCCGTTTCAGAATGGTGGCCAAAGACAAAGGAGTTGTTGTCTGCTTGGGCCATGCGAGTTGTTGTTGCATTGTCCTCGACGTCTGTATCAACATACATTTTGTAGTGGTTGTCAGTTTCAAGCTTTTCCACCCAGCACATGCATGCCATAGTCGAGTCTATCTCTTTTCTGGTGAGAGATAGGAATAGGTCACTGCTGACTACGTCAGGATGATCGTATGCAGTGATAATGATTTTTTCTCCTGCTTCCAGGAAGGTATTGTTGATATCTTCAGAGATGATCTTTTTGATGTAGTCAAGAGCCATGGCCTTCATCCAAGGGATGCTAGAATTTGGTTGGCCATTGTATGCTACACAGGCTGGTTGAAGATATATTTTTTGAATAATTTTCACATAATGATATGGAGGAATATATTCAACCTCACCGTTTGTCTTCTGGATCCATTCTGGAGGAGTGAATCTGAACTTCAGACGAAGCATACAGTCACTTTTCCTGATGTTCTTGACTGTGTTGACAATAATAGGCGGCAAGCCTTTTAGATCATCATTAGTTTTAGTCCACAGATTATGGACAAAACCATTTTCAACAAGCCAAAGCTTGTGTTCTTGGGGATGTTCACTCTAAACATTTACCAGGTATCTTCCAACATAAGGTCCTGCGACAATGAAGAGAGGTGGAGGAACTAGGTTTTCAGGATTATGCCTTACTATCAGACTATGGAATTCATGCCAGTCTGATTCATTGAGTGCCATGATAGGGACCCTAGCACTTTCTGGACTTTCAAGGAAGGAAAATTTTTCTTCTCTTACAGCACTCTGCTGTGTGTGAAGCTCTTCACCTTGTGGTTTACTATTTTTGTAGAGTTCTTCAGCTAATGCGAAAAGAGTTGGGAACATCAGACCACTGCTTCTTTCTTGAAAGGCAAATAAGAGATTATCCAGGATTGCCTTCTGGTGATAAGCTAGTCTCCTGCCAGTTCTGAACACATGAGTATCAAAAGTTCTTAATTCATAATTAAAAACATTTATAACTCCACTCGGAGTTGGTCTGCTTTTTGGCAAAGCAGCAGCCATCAACGGTCTTGATGTTCCTTTACCGTCTGCCGTTTGAGACAGGCTAGCCAATCCTTTACCCTGAGATTGATCAGTTGAGGCCAAGCCTTTTGGACTTAGCAGAAACCTTTTAATTTTTTCTTTGGTTTCTTTAGGATCCTCTTCAGGTTCCTGTTCTTTCCCAGTCCTTCTGCTTCTAGGATTACGACCTTCGTTGTCTTCTCTTTGGCTAAACATTGCCATTTCTCTGGTCAATGCGTCTGGAAGATAGTTCTTGTCTCTGCAATTAATTCAACAGTATAATCATATTGGTTAAGAAATAATTGCCAGTTTGCTAATCTTCCTCTATCAGCAGCTTTGTCAAGTTTAAAATTTTTAAAATTCTTTACTCTGGCACAATCGGTGCGGACAGTAAAGGGTTTTCCAAGATAAGCTGGAGAATTTAAAATCGTTTTCTTGACAGCCAAAATTTCTTTTTCCTCTGTGGGATAATTCAGTTCTGCAGGGTTGAACTTGCCACTACAAAATTTGCAGATGTTTTCAATGTTAGTTCCAGGCGCTCTCGCCAGAACAACACTGGACCAGTAATTATCACTCGCATTTGTCTGGAGGATAATTTCATCATTCTCTTCTGGTTGTTGAAGAGGAGGGAGGTTTTTACATAGATTTTTTATCTGCTTCACGATCTTTTCATCATCTTCAGTGAAGTTCCATTTTCTTTTGGAACTTGTCTTAGGAGATAACATTGCTGTTAACCCTGAGATTTTAGGAATGAAATCTCTCCCATAATTTATGACACCAAGGAATCTCTCTAGACTCTTAGCATCAGGAATTCTGTCTGGGAACTTCCAGATCTATTCAAGAATATGGAAGGGTTTTCCAAGATAAGCTGGAGAATTTAAAATCGTTTTCTTGACAGCCAAAATTTCTTTTTCCTCTGTGGGATAATTCAGTTCTGCATTGACATCCTGGTCTTCTTTACTACCTCATGGAGATGTTTCATGTGTTCTTCTCTGTTTTTGGAGAAGACCATGATGTCATCTATGTAGACGACGCAGAACTCCGCTACATGCTTGAAGATGTTGTCCATCTTTCTTTGAAAGATTGAGGGAGCTTGCTTTAGACCAAAAGGCATTACCAGCCACTCATAATGACCTTGTGGTGTTCCAAATGCAGTGAGAGGTACACTCTCAGGATGCATCTTGACCTGCTAGAAACCCGACTTTGCATCGAATTTCGAAAAGACTTTGGCTCCTCTGAGCTGGTTGATCAATACTCTTACTTGAGCAATTTGATAACCGTCTTTGACAGTCTTCTTGTTGACATCTATGTTGTCAATCACCATTCTAGCTTTTCCTCGTAGTTTCTCTGCATGATTTCTCACGTAGAATGCTGGAGCATGATGAGGGCTAGTGGAAGGTTGAATTAATCTATTTTTCAGGAGATCTTCAATATCACTTCTGAATTCTTTTTGATCTTCCTCTTTGTACTGAGGAATGGCTTTGATATGACAGATGGCATTCATGTCATGCAATCTCAATTCACAGACCACTGGGTCTTTTTCCCAAAACTTCTAAGGATTTGTATCCACATTCTGCTCGAGTAGTTTCTTGATTTTTTCAAGAGTGGGAATTTGCTGAGACTCAAGCTTGTTCTGAAAATGCTTGAGATTATGCTCATGGATGAAACTAGCTTCTTCATTTTCACTAGTTCCGTCTTCTTCTTCTTCTTCTTCCTCTGAAGATTCTTCAACAAGCAATTCTTCTTGTTGGTTGATTTGGAGTATGGGCTCAAATTTGGGTTTGTAGGGGGTAAGATCACCACTATTCTGTTGCGATCTTTGATACTGAGTAGTAAAACCGGGACCTACCACACTTTGCTTGTGTGAGTCGGTCTGCCCAGAACACCCGTTCTCCTTTTCTGAAGCCTATCGCTTCTTCATCCTGAATGAATCGTTGTTGGAGAATAAAATCATTTCCCAACAGGAAATCAGATCCTTGGCCTTCAGATTGCCAAACATTCTGGATGATAAATGTTCCTCCACCAATGGTGATATGAACATTTTTTGCTACTTTCTTCATGGTGAGATGGCTTCCATCAAATGTAACACCAGTAGCTGATTTTTTCTTTTCTTCTTTCCAGAGTTCATCTGGAATTGCAAATCTCTTTGCAACAGTAAATCCCGATCCATTATCTACAAAGGAATGTAGATGATATTTTCTGTGATCAGGGAATTTTAGTCAAATCTCTATGTAGTTGCTGTATCTACTAGTAGAGACAACTTTTGATTGCTGAAGCTCATTTTCTTGAACTTGTTCCTTTGGAATGAACGGTTTACATTCTTCTGGAACATTTTCCTGAGTGGGTGATTTACCAAAACTGGAAGGTTTTGTATCATCCCAGTCTATAGGAATTATCTCTTTAATGGCTGGATCACTGAACCAAGACGGAGGGTCATATCTGACTTTATAATCAAACTTGCCAGATGGTTGGCCAAGTAGATCCCATGTTTCCGTAACCTCCTGTCGTTCTAAGAGATGAACAGTTTCTGGTGGTTTCACCAGTTCTACATTTTATGGTATTTCAACCAATTCAATATCTTCATCGATGTTTTCTTCACCGATGATTTCTTCCTTAGTTTCTGAGGAAGATGGTTCCATGGTTTCCTGGAACAGAGTTTCCACTTTTTTCCCTTTTTTCTCAGCGAAATACTCTTCATATTCTTGTTCAACCAATTGGCTGACAAGACCATTCTTGGTTTTTCTTCTTGCTTCAGCTATGAAGCATTCTTTGTGATAAGTCTTCTTAGACTCTTCACAAAACATAGGGAGACCATTCTTTTCGTGACAAAAGAAGTAGTCACAAACGAATGTACCAGGGTTCACCTAATAAGAAGACATGAAAGATTCTGTCTTGCTTTCTTCCCAATTTTTGATTCTCAGAACATTCATTTGTCTAGATTCGAAGTATTCTACTTCAGAATCAATCTTAGACTCTTCTGATGACTCTTCTTCTTCAGACCAGGCAGAGTAAACTAACCTGTCATCATCTTCATCATCAGAATAGGCTATTTCGTAGCCTTTCATGTTTGCTACTTCTACTATTTGCTCATATTCTTCAAAGAGAGCTTTAGTAGATCTTTTACCCTTTTCTGGGCATTCATTTGCATAGTGTCCTTCAGCTTTACACAACCAACATCTGCAAGCTTTCTTGCTAGGTTGTTTATGCTGATGAGTATTCTTCTTTTTCTTGAAGAATTTCTTTTTAGAATCTTCTTCCTG